>CM033471.1:2148120-2309657 GCA_019447015.1 Hymenochirus boettgeri
TAGGCTGTATTATATCTAGACACATGCCTTTGCCACAGGCTATAAATCAGATACTTTGCATGTCCCACCCATTTCTTTAAGTAGATATGTGTTATATGTTAGATTATTAGTGCAATGCTATTAAGCTATGAGGTACCTTCTGTTATAAGAAGGCTCTACTTCCATTTTATACTCTGTTGGAGCTTTTAGCTTCTCTATCCACACCTCTCCCTAACATGCTTGTGAAGGTTTCTCATTCATCCATCATGGTATATCTGTTTATTCAATTAGATCAAACTGGACTTAATGTTTCTTAAGACGTTTCGCCAGTCGGATGAAGAACTACATTTCAAGTCCAGTTGATCTAATTGAATACAACAGACTTTCCCTAACATGTATATTCAATCAGTATCCTGTGCTCCCAAGTCCTAACCCCAGTACTGTAAATCTCAACTTATGTGGGTAAATACTAATCAGTAGGATCCCAGCATGTTAATTGATACACTATAGGTCTTAGATTGCCCAAAGGTGCTGTATAGATTCCCTGGGTCAGTTCTCAGACCTGCAGGTTTATATCCACTTAGACCCTCTATATTCTCTGGCAGGTAGTATAGGAAAGGGGGTATATGTGTGTCTGTCCATGTAATATGATGCGATTGTTTGGGTCTTTTTAAGGACCTTCAGGCTAATTTATTATTTCCCCTGGATGTTTCCTGGTGGTTCCTGTGAGCACTGCATCTACACATAGCACACACACACACACACACTTCCCACTGTGCCCCAGCGGCACACTTTGCTAGTATTGTATATAGATTGGTACAATATGGTTTATTTAACGGCTCTTATTGATCTGCAGGTTGACTGGGTTCAGTGGTGACGGGGGATGTGACGAGTGGTTTCACCAGGTGTGTGTGGGGGTCTCTTCCGAAATGGCGGAGAATGAAGACTACATATGTAAAAACTGTAGCAGGAAGCGAGGGCAGGGTCTGTCTGCCTTGCCCTCCTAATTTGACTTTCTCCCCTGGGTTCCCATTAGCCCAGATGGAGGTGAAGCAGGAGGTCAGCTAGCACAGCAGAGTCCAGAAGAAATGTTTCTTTATTCTCACCTTCATTTACCACCTCCAGCTACGTCTCTGCAACGGGGATGTGTTTGTTTTAGGTAGAACTTTCAACACTGAGAAATCCCTTCTAGCCGAGAGGCCGGGCTGTCCAGCCTGGGAGCCTAAACCAATAGTGGTGATGGAGTCAACGAGTCAACGTTAGGATGGGGAGTTGGTACGTTTCCCCATTTACATCTAAACGACTTCCATCCAAGAGGAAATAAATGTCATCTAACACACCAGTAACCTTCCCTGTAGAACATGCTAAACGTATACAATGAAAACCATACACTGGTCCAAGGATGTGTTTACCTGGTTACGGGGTCTCCTAGTTCACAACCTCTCGTATGGGCCTCCGCTAGCAGTACTTCTGAAAAGCCATTAAATCTATAAAAAAGTCAGGAGGCCGAGGAAGAGCAGGTCCTTCACCATGAGTAGACCTTGTACCTTGGGATGGAACATGATTGATCCCTGACCATCTGAGAGGTCTCAGTTTGGGAAAATTCCCACCAAGGAAGGAAAAGATCCCTCTGAACAGTGGTGGTGCCAGGTGGAAACTGGAAAAATCCCGAAGATCCAGAGGAAGAAAGGGAAGACGAAGACTTTCTTGGTTTCTTCTTCCTGTGACTACTGTTGTAATAATAATAATAGGTTTCCTCCCATCTACTCACTGATTAATGTCTGACCCATATGGTTTTTAGGCCGTTTGGTCTTTTTATTTTGTTTGTGTTATAAAAATCAAAACTTCCAGTGTTGTCAGCCAACTTTTATGGGTCAAAAAATCGCTGGTGCACGGGGCCGACCTTGAACCCCTTATAAAGCCGAGTCTAGCGTCCTTATTCCTTTATCGGGAGGGTTCTTCTCGTATCTGTTGGGCGTGCGATGGGACGGATATGCTGTACAGTGTACAGAGATAAACAGATTATCTTTTAATTAAAATGAAAGGGCCTAACCAATGAGAAGGCAGACTCGGCAAGAATCACTTTTAGTTTGTCATTACAGTCCTCCAGAAGTAACTACTTGTACATTTCACATTGCCTCTTCCTACTGACGTTCCTCCCACTTCTGTGGGTGATCAATCTCAGGATGTCTGATAGAACACCAGCTCTTTACCTTGCACAACATGGTGTATAATACAGGTGTGGGCGGTGTAATTTCCTTATAGTTAAAGGGGGATTAAAGTCACCAGATAACATGTCTCAATAGACAGAGCGCATTCACAATGATACAAAAAGCTGCGTCTCACCTCTCTCTTTGCTGCAGCTGTTGGTTGATTTATTTAACCTGTAGGTGCGAGGGGTCGGCTCCCATAAGCCATCTCTCTGTGTTGCTAGGGTCTGTACACTTCTAAATCAAACCTCAAATCAAAACAAGGCAGATGCCGCCTGTCCTGCCCCCTAGAAGCTGTCAACCAATCATTACAGCTCAAATACCTGCCCAGTCCTTGGCTATGCAGGGATATGTTGGAGCAGGTCACACCCACCATTACTCTGTAGCCAATCCTGGCGCAGGGTTTATCATTTACTGGAGTGGGATTTCCCGATTTTCAGGTTCAGATTGAAACTGTTGATGTTCCTTTGGAAGGGAAAGGGTTAATAGTGTGGGCCTTGGTATAGGCCGACATTGCAGAATGAGGTTTGGTCTGTAGGTGACCGGAGCCCTGTACGGCGGACCAGACATCTCTAGGTTCTCTTCCCGTCAGTCTGGCTGCAATGGAACCTTCATTCTCTCACCTTCCAAATGAAAAACCCAATGTCCATTAATCCCCAGTGGCCACATTGGATTATAAACGGCATTTCACTTCTAGGAGCTTATGGACTTTACTGTAGATCCACAGGGCAGCTTTTATGGTGGGCACATGGACAGCCGCAGGAACCCTGTTGGTAACGTTTCAATCTCTGTCCCCTTGTGTTATTGCCTTGCTGCCAGTAAGGTCTGTATTGCGGAATTCAGATCCTGCGTGGCTCAGAGTTCACTTGGCCTTTATTGCTGTTATCAAACACGGGTTCCTATATCCCGTCCTCAGTTACAGTAACAGACCGGGTGCTTCCGCCAGGTCCCTATACCATAGAAATCCTCCTGCCATGAGTGATAACCACAGGATATGGTCAGGTGGGTTGGAATATCTCTGTTTACATGTTACTGGGTTTACTGACAGGTAGTTTACTGTTCCTGGTAGCTGAGGTTTGGATTAATATGACCCCAATTCTTACCTGTACTCAGAGCTTCTAATCTAATAACAGTCACTGCTATCCTGTAATAAGTCACTGCTATCCTGTAATAACAGTCACTGCTATCCTGTAATAACAGTCACTGCTATCCTGTATAACAGTCACGCTATCCTGTAATAACTGTCACTCCTATCCTGTAATAACTGTCACTGCTATTTGTAAAACTTGTCACTCTTTCATCTAACAACTTAAGTCTCTCTTGTCATTTAAAATAGCCACATAAGGGTCAATCTTAACATATTATAATGGTCACTCTTATCTTGTAATAACTGTCATGTAATAAGTCATTCCCATCAATACCTGTCTCTCCTATCCAGTAATACTTCTATCATGTATACCTGTCTCTCCTATCCGTAATACTTCTATCATGTAATACCTGTCCTCTCCTATCCAGTAATACTTCTATCATGTAATACCTGTCTCTCCTATCATATAATACTTCTATCATGTAATACCTGTCTCTCCTATCATATAATACTTCTATCATGTAATACCTGTCTCTCCTATCATATAATACTTCTATCATGTAATACCTGTCTCTCCTATCATATAATACTTCTATCATGTAATACCTGTCTCTCCTATCCAGTAATACTTCTATCATGTAATACCTGTCTCTCCTATCATGTAATACTTCTATCATGTAATACCTGTCTCTCCTATCATATAATACTTCTATCATGTAATACCTGTCTCTCCTATCATAAATACTTCTATCATGTAATACCTGTCTCTCCTATCATATAATACTCTATCATGTATACCTGTCTCTCCTATCATAAATACTTCTATCATGTAATACCTTCTCTCCTATCCATTAATACTTCTATCATGTAATACCTGTCCTTCCTATCCATAATACTTCTATCATGTAATACCTTCCTTCCTATCATATAAACTTCTATCAGTAATACCTGTCTCTCCTATCATATAATACTTCTATCATGTAATACCTGTCTCTCATCATCTAATACTTCTATCTGTAATACCTGTCCTCTCCTATCATAATACTTCTATCATGTAAACCTGTCCTCTCTATCATGTATCCTTCTATCATGTATACCTGTCTCCTATCTGTAATACTTCTATCATGAATACCTGTCTCTCCTATCATGTAATACTTCTATCATGTAATCCTGTCCTCCATCATGTAATCTTCACTAATCCTGTCCTCCTATCATGTAATACTTCTATCATGTATACCTGTCTCTCCTATCATGTAATACTTCTATCATGTATACCTTCTCTCCTATCATGTAATACTTCTATCATGTAATACCTGTCTCTCCTATCATTTATACTTCTATCATGATTACCTGTCCTCCTATCATGTAATACTTCTATCATTAATCCCTTCTCTCCTATCATGTAATCCTTCTATCATGTAATACCTGTCTCTCCTATCATGTAATACTTCTATCATGTAATACCTGTCTCTCCTATCATGTAATACTTCTATCATGTAATACCTGTCTCTCCTATCATGTAATACTTCTCTCATGTAATACCTGTCTCTCCTATCATGTAATACTTCTCTCATGTAATACCTGTCTCTCCTATCATGTATACTTCTCTCATTAATCCTGTCTCTCCTATCATGTAATACTTCTCTCATGTAATACCTGTCTCTCCTATCATGTAATACTCCTCTCATGTAATACCTGTCTCTCCTATCATGTAATACTTCTCTCATGTAATACCTGTCTCTCCTATCATGTAATACTTCTCTCATGTAATACCTGTCTCTCCTATCATGTAATACTTCTCTCAGGTAATACCTGTTCTCCTATCATGTAATACTTTCTCTCATGTAATACCTGTCTCTCCTATCATGTAAACTTCTCTCATGTAATCCTGTCTCTCCTATCATGAATACTTCTCTCATGTAATACCTGTCTCTCCTATCATGTATCTTCTCTCATGTAATACCTGTCTCTCCTATCATGTAATACTTCTCTCATGTAATACCTGTCTCTCCTATCATGTAATACTTCTATCATGTAATACCTGTCTCTCCTATCATGTAATACTTCTATCATGTAATACCTGTCTCTCCTATCATGTATACTTCTATCATGTATACCTGTCTCTCCTATCATGTAATACTTCTATCATGTATAACCTGTCTCTCCTATCATGTAATACTCTATCCATGTAATACCTGTCCTCTCCTATCATGTAAATACTTCTATCAGTTAATACCGGTCTCTCCTATCATGTAATAACTTCTATCATGTAATACCTGTCTCTCCTTCATGTAATACTTCTATCATGTAATACCTTCTCTCCTATCATGTAATACTTCTATCATGTAATACCTGTCTCTCCTATCATGTAATACTTCTATCATGTAATACCTGTCTCTCCTATATACTTCTTCATGTAATACCTGTCTCTCCTATCATGTTACTTCTATCATGTATACCTGTCTCTCCTATCATGTAAATACTTCTATCATGTAATACCTGTCTCTCCTATCATGTAATACTTCTATCATGTAATCCCTGTCTCTCCTATCATGTAATACTTCTATCATGTAATACCTGTCTCTCCTATCATGTAATACTTCTATCATGTAATACCTGTCTCTCCTATCATGTAATACTTCTATCATGTAATACCTGTCTTCTCCTATCATGTAATACTTCTATCATGTATATACCTGTCCCTCCTATCATGTAATACTTCTATCATGTAATACCTGTCTCTCCTATCATGTAATATTTCTATCATGTAATACCTGTCTCTCTATCATGTAATACTTCTATCATGAATACCTGTCTCTCCTTCATGTAATACTTCTATCATGTATACCTGTCTCTCCTATCATGTAATACTTCTATCATGTAATACCTGTCTCTCCTATCATGTAATACTTCTATCATGTAATACCTGTCTCTCCTATCATGTAATACTTCTATCATGTAATACCTGTCTCTTCTATCATGTAATACCTGTCTCTCCTATCATGTAATACTTCTATCATGTAATACCTGTCTCTCCTATCATGTAATACTTCTATCATGTAATACCTGTCTCTCCTATCATGTAATACTTCTATCATGTAATACCTGTCTCTCCTATCAGTAATCTTCTATCATGTAATACCTGTCTCTCCTATCATGTATACTTCTATCATGTAATACCTGTCTCTCCTATCATGTAATACTTCTATCATGTAAACTACCTGTCTCTCCATCATGTAATACTTCATCATGTAATACCTGTCTCTCCTATCATGTAATACTTCTATCATGTAATACCTGTCTCTCCTATCATGTAATACTTCTCTCATGTATACCTGTCCTCCTATCATGTAATACTTCTATCATGTAATACCTGTCTCCTTCATGTAATACTCTATCATGTAATACCTGTCTCTCCTATCATGTAATACTTCTATCATGTAATACCTGTCTCTCCTATCATGTAATACTTCTATCATGTAATACCTGTCTCTCCTATCATGTAATACTTCTATCATGTAATACCTGTCTCTCCTATCATGTAATACTTCTATCATGTATACCTGTCCTCTCCTATCATGTAATACTT
Organism: Hymenochirus boettgeri; assembly: GCA_019447015.1. Taxonomy (NCBI): domain Eukaryota; kingdom Metazoa; phylum Chordata; class Amphibia; order Anura; family Pipidae; genus Hymenochirus; species Hymenochirus boettgeri. The sequence goes on from CM033471.1 coordinate 2,154,986, forward strand.
CTATCATGTAATACCTGTCTCTCCTATCATGTAATACTTCTATCATGTATACCTGTCTCTCCTATCATGTAATCTTCTATCATGTAATACCTGTCCCTATCATTAATCTCTATCATGTAATACCTGTCTCTCCTATCATGTAACTTCTATCATGTAATACCTGTCTCTCCTATCATGTAATACTCTATCATGTAATCCTGTCTCTCATCATGAATACTCATCATGTAATCTGTCTTCCTATCATGTAATACTTCTATCATGTATACCTCTCTCTATCATGTATACTTCTATCATGTATCTGTCTCTATCATAATCTTCTATTGTAAACCTGTCTCCTATCATGTAATACTTCTATCATGTAATACATGAAAAGTATACATGATAGGAGAGACAGGTATTACTGATAGAAGTATTACATGATAGGAGAGACAGATTACATGATAGAAGTATTACATGATAGGAGAGACAGGTATTACATGATAGAAGTATTACATGATAGGAGAGACATGTAATACTTCTATCATGTAATACCTGTCTCTCCTATCATGTAATACTTCTATCATGTAATACCTGTCTCTCCTATCATGTAATACTTCTATCATGTAATACCTGTCTCTCCTATCATGTAATACTTCTATCATGTAATACCTTTCTCTCCTATCATTATACTTCTATCATGTAATACCTGTCTCTCCTATCATGTAATACTTCTATCATGTAATACCTGTCTCTCCTATCATGTAATACTTCTATCATGTAATACCTGTCTCTCCTACACAGCCTAATGGAAATACTGACCGGCCTTTCCCGGTGATGGTTCTATATGTGTTTGGGTATAGTACAGTATAGTATAGTACAGTATAGTACAGTATAGTACAGTATAGTATAGTACAGTACAGTATAGTATAGTATAGTACAGTACAGTACAGTACAGTATAGTATAGTATAATACAGTATAGTACAGTGCAGTACAGTATAGTATATTGTAGTAGTGTAGTGTATAGTAGAATAGTATAGTACAATATAGTGTATAGTACAACGTATTATTAGAGTATAGCAGTATAGTATAGCTAGTACAGTATAGTGTATAGTACAGTACAGAATAGTAAAGTACAGTATATTATAGAACAGTATATAGTATAGTGAGTTAATAGTCGTTAGTACAGAAGATTAGTGTATGTATTTATAGTGTGGTAATTATAGTGTATTACGTTATTATAGTGTATAGTAATGTATATTATAGTAGTACAGTATGTCTATGGGTATAGTACATAGTAAGACTATAGTATAGTGTATAGTGTATAGTTACAGTATAAACTAGTATAGTTAGTGTATATTATAATATAGTGTATGGTATAGAGTATAGTATAGTACAGTATAGGGTATAGTACGTATTTATAGTACAGTACAGTTTAGTATATTATAGTATAGCAAGTGTATAGTACAGTATAGTATATTATATATTGTATAGTAGTATAGTGTATAGTATATTATAGTATAGTACAGTAAGTATTGTATAGTACAGTATAGTGTTTTTATAGTACATTATAGTATAGTGCAGTACAGTATAGTTATTATAGTATAGTGTAACTAAGTACAGTATTGTGTATAGTACAGTATAGTTAGTATAGTTCAGTATATTATATTATTGTTAGTAACAGTAGTGTATAGTATAGTACAGTGTATAGTATAGTGTATAGTACAGTATAGTGTATAGTATAGTATAGTGTATAGTACAGTATAGTTAGTTTATAGTACAGCACAGAATATTATATATAGTTTATAGTACAGCACAGAATAGTAAGTATAGTTTTATAGTACAGCACAGTATAGTACAATACAGTAGAGTACAGTAGAGTATAGTAGTGTATAGTACAATACAGTACAGTATATTATAGTATAGTGTATAGTACGTAGTAATATAGTGTATATTATAGTATAATATAGTGTATGGTATATTATAGTATAGTAAAGTATAGTGTATAATACAGTACAGTATAGTAGTGTATAGTACAGTACAATACAGTATAGTGTAGTTTATAGTACATTATAGTATAGTGTAGTACAGTATAGTATAGTGTATACTACAGTACAGTATAGTATTGTGTATAGTACAGTATAGTGTATAGTATCGTACAGTATAGTATATCGTATATATTGTATTGTGTATAGTACTGTATAGTGTATAGTACAGTATAGTATACAGTGTTAGTACAGTATAGTATCGTAGTGTATAGTATGATATACAGTAGTGTAGTGTATAGTAAGTGTATAGTACAATATAGTGTATAGTATAGTGGTATAGTACAATATAGTGTATAGTAAATGTATAGTACAATATAGTGTATAGTATAGTGTAGAGTACAATATAGTGTATAGTATAATGTATAGTACAATATAGTGTATAGTGTATGTCCATATAGTGTATAGTACAATATAGTTTTAGTAATATGTATAGTACAATTAGTGTATAGTATAGGTACAATATAGTGTATAGTGTATAGTACAGTATAGTGTATAGTATAGTATAGTACAGTACAGTATAGCGTATAGTATATAAGTACATCTAGTGTATAGTTTATGTAATAGTACAGTATAGTTTTAGTATAGTATAGTAACAGTATAGTACAGTATAGTGTATAGTATAGTACAGTATAGTGTATAGTATAGTACAGTATAGTGTATAGTATAGTATAGTATAGTGTTATATAGTATAGTAGTGTATATACAGTATAGTGTATAGATACAGTAAGAGTACAGTATAGTGTATAGTACATATATAGTGTAAGTATAGTACAGTTAGTGTATAGTGTATAGTACAGTAATAGTGTATAGTACAGTATAGATGTATGTACGTACAGTATAGTGTATATATATAGTACAGTATAGTTACAGTGTAGTACAGTATAGTAGCAGTAAGTAGTTATAGTATGTATAGTATCAGTAGATTGGTATAGTAGATAGTGTATAGTTAGTACAGTGTATAGTACAGTACAGTACAGTACAGTATAGTATAGTACAGTATAGTGTATAGTACAGTATAGTGTATAGTACAGTATAGTGTATAGTACAGTATAGTGTATAGTACAATATAGTGTATAGTACCGTACAGTACAGTATAGTGTACAGTATAGTATAGTATAGTACAGTATAGTGTATATTAGTACAGTATGTGTATATTACCTTCTCGTGATATCGGCTGTTATTACAGGATAGCAGTGACTGTTATTACAGGATAGCAGTGACTGTTATTACAGGATAGCAGTGACTTATTACAGGATAGCAGTGACTGTTATTAGATTAGAAGCTCTGAGTACAGGTAAGAATTGGGGTCATATTAATCCAAACCTCAGCTACCAGGAACAGTAAACTTACCTGTCAGTAAACCCAGTAACATGTATAACAGAGATATTCCAACCCACCTGACCATATCCTGTGGTTATCACTCCATGTGCAGGAGGATTTCCTATGGTATAGGGACCTGGCGGAAGCACCCGGTCTGTTACTGTAACTGAGGACGGGATATAGGAACCAGTGTTTGATTAACAGCAATAAAGGCCAAGTGAACTCTGAGCCACGCAGGATCTGAATTCCGCAATACAGACCTTACTGGCAGCAAGTCAATAACACAAGGGGACAGAGATTGAAACGTTACCAACAGGGTTCCTGCGGCTGTCCATGTGCACCCAATAGAAAGCTGCCCTGTGGATCTACAGTAAAGTCCATAAGCTCCTAGAAGTGAAATGCAGTTTATCAATCCAATGTGGCCACTGGGGATTTAATGGACATTGGGTTTTTCATTTGGAAGGTGAAGAGACTGAAGGTTCCATTGCAGCCAGACTGACCGGGAAGAGAACCTAGAGATGTCTGGTCCGCCGTACAGGGCTCCGGTCACCTACAGACACTAACCTCATTCTGCAATGTCGGCCTATACCAAGGGCCCACACTATTAACCCTTTCCCTTCCAAAGGAACATCAACAGGTTTCAATCTGAACCTGAAAATCGGGAAATCCCACTCCAGTAAATGATAAACCCTGCGCCAGGATTGGCTACAGAGTACTGGTGGGTGTGACCTGCTCCAACATATCCCTGCAGTAGCCAAGGACTGGGCAGGTATTTGAGCTGTAATGATTGGTTGACAGCTTCTAGGGGGCAGGACAGGCGGCATCTGCCTTGTTTTGATTTGAGGTTTGATTTAGAAGTGTACAGACCCCTAGCAACACAGAGAGATGACTTATGGGAGCCGACCCCTCGCACCTACAGGTTAAATAAATCAACCAACAGCTGCAGCAAAGAGAGAGGTGAGACGCAGCTTTTTGTATCATTGTGAATGCGCTCTGTCTATTGAGACAATGTTATCTGGTGACTTTAATCCCCCTTTAACTATAAGGAAATTACACCGCCCACACCTGTATTATACACCATGTTGTGCAAGGTAAAGAGCTGTGGTTCCTATCAGACAATCCTGAGATTGATCACCCACAGAAGTGGGAGGAACGTCAGTAGGAAGAGGCAATGTGAAATGTACAAGTAGTTACTCCTGGAGGACTGTAATGACAAACTAAAAGTGATTCTTGCCGAGTCTGCCTTCTCATTGGTTAGGCCCTTTCATTTTAATTAAAAGATAATCTTGTTTATCTCTGTACACTGTACAGCATATCCGTCCCATCGCACGCCCAACAGATACGAGAAGAAACCCTCCCGATAAAGGAATAAGGACGCTAGACTCGGCTTTATAAGGGGTTCAAGGTCGGCCCCGTGCACCAGCGATTTTTTGACCCAATAAAAGTTGGCTGACAACACTGGAAGTTTTGATTTTTATAACACAAACAAAATAAAAAGACCAAACGGCCTAAAAACCATATGGGGTCAGACATTAATCAGTGAGTAGAATGGGAGAGAAACCTATTATTATTATTACAACAGTAGTCACAGGAAGAAGAAACCAAGAAAGTCTTCGTCTTCCCTTTCTTCCTCTGGATCTTCGGGACTTTTTCCAGTTTCCACCTGGCACCACCACTGTTCAGAGGGATCTTTTCCTCCTTCCTGGTGGGAATTTTCCCAAACTGAGACCTCTCAGATGGTCAGGGATCAATCATGTTCCATCCCAAGGTACAAGGTCTACTCATGGTGAAGGACCTGCTCTTCCTCGGCCTCCTGACTTTGTTATAGATTTAATGGCTTTTCCAGAAGTACTGCTAGCGGAGGCCCATACGAGAGGTTGTGAACTAGGAGACCCAAGTAACCAGGTAAACACATCCTTGGACCAGTGTATGGTTTTCATTGTATACGTTTAGCATGTTCTACAGGGAAAGGTTACTGGTGTGTTAGATGCACATTTATTTCCTCTTTGGATGGAAGTCGTTTAGATGTAAATGGGGAAACGTACCAACTCCCCATCCTAACGTTGACTCGTTGACTCCATCACCACTATTGGTTTAGGCTCCCAGGCTGGACAGCCCCGGCCTCTCGGCTAGAAGGGATTTCTCAGTGTTGAAAGTTCTACCTAAAACAAACACATCCCCGTTGCAGAGACGTAGCTGGAGGTGGTAAAATAGAAGGTGAGAATTAAAGAAACATTTCTTCTGGACTCTGCTGTGCTAGCTGACCTCCTGCTTCACCTCCATCTGGGCTAATGGGAACCCAGGGGAGAAAGTCAAATTAGGAGGGCAAGGCAGACAAGGACCCTGCCCTCGCTTCCTGCTACAGTTTTTACATATGTAGTCTTCATTCTCCGCCATTTCGGAAGAGACCCCCACACACACCTGGTGAAACCACTCGTCACATCCCCCGTCACACTGAACCCAGTCAACCTGCAGATCAATAAGAGCCGTTAAAATAAACCATATTGTACCAATCTATATACAATACTAGCAAAGTGTGCCGCTGGTGCACAGTGGGAAGTGTGTGTGTGTGTGTGTTGCTATGTGTAGATGCAGTGCTCACAGGAACCACCAGGAAACATCCAGGGGGAAATAATAAAATTAGCCTGAAGGTCCTTAAAAAGACCCAAACAATCGCATCATATTACATGGACAAAGACACACATATACCCCCCTTTCCTATACTACCTGCCAGCTAGAATATAGAGGGTCTAAGTGGATTAAACCTGCAGGTCTGAGAACTGACCCAGGGAATCTATACAGCACCTTTGGGCAATCTAAGACCCTATAGTGTATCCAGATTAACATGCTGGGATCCTACTGATTAGTATTTACCACATCAAGTTGCAGATTTACAGTCACTATGGGGTTAGGACTTGGGAGCACAGGATACTGATTGAATATACATGTTAGGGAAAGTCTGTTGTATTCAATTAGATCAACTGGACTTGAAATGTAGTTCTTCATCCGACTGGCGAAACGTCTTCAAGAACTACATTTCAAGTCCAGTTGATCTAATTGAATACAACAGATATACCATGACCTGGATGAATGAGAACCTTCACAAGCATGTTAGGGAGAGGTGTGGATAGAGAAGCTAAAAGCTCCACACAGAGTATAAAATGGAAGTAGAGCCTTCTTATAACAGAAGGTACCTCATAGCTTAATAGCATTGCACTAATAATCTAACATATAAACACATATTTCTCACTTAAAGAAATGGGTGGGGACATGCAAAGTATCTGATTTATAGCCTGTGGCAAAGGCATGTGTCTAGATATAATACAGCCTAATGGTATAGAGCAGGCGTGTTTAACTTGTAACCAATCACGCTTGAAAACTACAATTCCCAGCATTCTGTTAGCAGTAAGCTTTTTCTTAATAACTTGTAGGTAAGGCATCTGTCTAGACCTAATATAGCTTAAAGGTATAGAGAAGGGGTGTTAAGCTTGTGACCTTTCACATGTTTGAAAACTACAAATCCCAGCATTCCCTGGGTGCACAGAAAGCTGGAAAATGTAGTTTTCATACATCCTGGAATAAAGCCATTATCCTGACTTACAGACATTAAAAGCCCACGGTCATGCTTTGGCACTTCCTACCCAAGGGTTTGAACATGCAAGTGATTCATCTGCCCTTCCCTTCCATCCATAGCTATTAGACTATTGGATTAGGGAAGCATTAAATGGGTCACTTAAAGCAGTAGCTCTGCAGCTCCTCTCAGCCCTTAACATCGCTGATGTTACTGAATTACGATCAGTTAGCGTGACTTTAAGGCTCGCTTTGTGGCGGCAGCGCAAGTACCGGAAGAAGCACTCGTGTGGCCATTGCAAGGTAATTTACCAGAGGTTGCTTGCCTCTTTACGCTAAGTATTTAACACCAGCTGGCATCAGAACCTCATTGGATGTTAGTAAATTCCACTTCCTTTTAGTGTCTACATGGAGACCCTGTAGAAATCCTGGGGGTGTGGCTAGACCTACTATTTGGAGTTTTCCATTCAAACTTAGGGGTGTCCAGTAAAGTAAGTTTAGTTTATTAATTGTATCATTTGTTTTGTGTCTCCGTGGTAAGTAGAAGTACTATACTTTGTATAGTGTAATTTGTTATGGTGATTTTGATTAAATAGTGATAATTACACACATACATCTAGACCTTTCCTATGTGTAATAGTGTTATATACCCCCACCTAATTAGTTGCTCCTAAAAACTTAATGCAATCTCTGTAAAAATATTAACTTATTTATATAATATAAGAGATATATATACACACACACACACACGCATCTCTATACAGTAACACTCTGTATTAACGCCCTATATTATAACAATCTCTATATATTAACCCTAAATATATTCATCTCTCTATATTAACCCCTTGTATATTTACAATCTCTATATTAACCTTAAATATAATAAACCTCAATATATTACAATCTACATGTCCACCCCTGAGCTAACTCCTGACATCCAATCATGTGTCTCCGACTGCCTCCTGACATCCAATCACGTGCCTCCGACTGCCTCCTGACATCCAATCACGTGCCTCCGACTGCCTCCTGACATCCAATCACGTGCCTCCGACTGCCTCCTGACATCCAATCACGTGTCTCCGACTGGCTCCTTGCCATCTCCTCCTGGATGTCATGACACCGACTCAAACTGAATCTTTATAAAACTGAACTGATCGTTTTCCCACCTAAACCTGGTCCTGTCCCATCTTTCTCCATCTCTGTTGACAATCCCCCCATTTCCCCTATCCAATCGGCACGCTGCCTAGGGGTAATTATTGACTCCACTCTCTCCTTTTCTAACCACATTAACTATGTTGTGAAAACCTGCCGCTTTAGCCAAAAATCCACAGGTTCCTTTCTCTCCCGACCACCGCTATGCTTATCCATGCTCTCATCCTATCACGCCTGGACTATTGTAACCTACTACTTACTGGTATTCCTGCTTCCCACCTCTCTCCCCTTCCGTCTATACTTAACTCTGCCACATGTATTGTTTCACTTGCTAATAAACAGGATCCCAAATCTCCTCTGTACCGGACAACAACCTGGCTCCCCGTTAAACAGCGCATTGTAATAAATCCTAACATTTACACATGCCCTTTAACCCTCTGTGTAAGGGAGTAATAGGACACACACATTCTGCTTGTCAATATTATTCTGCATATTAAACCCTATATGCTAACATGTTAAAGGATTGTCCACGCTTTCTCTCTCTCAGCGTCCTTCTCCTTTTACATTTCACTTCATTACATTGTTTGTTTTTTTCAGTCATTTGTAAATAGTAGATTTTATTACTCCTTGCTTAGTATATGAATGAAACCAATGGGAACTCCTTACTATATGAAGAAAACCAATGGGAGAACTCCTACTATATGAAGAAAACCAATGGGAGGAGACTCCTTACTATATGAATGAAAACCAATGGAGGAGACTCCTTACTATATGAAAAAAAACAAATGGGAGGAGACTCCATACATATGAATAAAATCCAGTGGGAGGAGTCTCCTTACTATAGGATGTAACCCAGTGGGAGGAGACTCTTTACTATAGGATGAGATCCAGTGGGAGGAGTCCCTACATAGGATCAAATCCAGTGGGAGGAGACTCCTTACTATAGGATGAAATCCAGTGGGAGGAGACTCCTTACTATAGGTGAATCCAGTGGGGAGGACCTCATTATAGGATGAAATCCAGTGGGAGGAGACTCCTTACTATAGGATGAAAATCCAGTGGGAGGGACTCATTATAGGATGTAATCCAGTGGGAGGAGACTCCTTACTATAGGATGTAACCCAGTGGGAGGAGACTCTTTACTATAGGATGAAATCCAGTGGGAGGAGACTCCTTACTATAGGATGTAACCCAGTGGGAGGAGACTCTTTACTATAGGATGAAATCCAGTGGGAGGAGACTCCTTACTATAGGATGAAGTTAGACTGGATAAGGTGATACAATCTATTATTTACAAATGACAGGAAAAAAACAAACAAGAGAAATGAAAACAATGAAGTTAGTAAAATATATAAAGGGTGTAGATATCCTTTAACTCTCCATGTCTAAACCCTATGGGTGAAGGAGAAGGAGCTGAAGGGATGTCAGATGCTTTTAGATTTTCTCTGTGACCGGGTGGATATAGTGACAGGACGTTACCTTATCCTTGCACGGCCGTTGGCAGTTCTGTGCGGCACAGACTGCATTCTCATCATCAGATTCCTCCGCTCCAGACCAGTCGTATTTCGATGGAATATCCAACACTTTCTTCTCTCTCTTCTTCTCTGCAAAGTCTTTGCTCATTTCAGCCTTGGCTGCAGCCGCTTTCTCCTTCTTCCTCTTGCGTTCCTCCTCCTTGGCCAGCCTCTTGGCCAACTTGCTCAGCTCTTTGGCCTTGTCGTGCCCCAACTTTAACTTTTTCTTTTTGCTTTTATCAAGTTTTTTGGACCTTTGTTTGCCCTCGGCCAGCAGGTGCTCCGCCCGTTCCAACTTCCGCTTACGTTTTTTCTCAGAAGAATCCCTATTTTTCAGCCTTGGTGGCTTCTCGTCTAAACTATCATCCTGCACATTAAACAAATAAATAAATACATCTAAAGCCACATGTTACATCAATAATGAAATAGACAATCAAGATTAGACACACCGCTTAGTGCACCATGGGATACAATAGTGACATGATTAGTGATGGACATAACGGTACATTGGGTCCTCACATGGAGTGAATAATTACTCTAGAGTGAAGCGGATCCTTATACTGAATAAACTAATCCTACAATCTGGTAGCTGGGTGATGATTATAACAATATATTCTACACAGCCTGTGTCTTCCGGCAGTAACAAGAATTACTGCAATTATAAATACAACTCGGTAACAGAAGCTTAATATCCTGTTAATGATGTTGTTAATGGGAACATTACTTCTTATAATACACAGGGTTTTTTGTGAATTTTCTTTTCTCAATAGGCAGTGTGTAGCATAAAAGAAGTTGTTGCTTTTTGTGCATTTGTAGTTATACTTTCAGTATACTGAAAAAAATCCCCCTCCCTCTCTTAACCAACGTCTCCTTTATCAGACCTGACTCTCTGTATAGTCAGACATGCTCTGTAATCACTATCAGCCGGCACTTGGGTGCAGGTTACAGTTAGAGGAAAAATATTAATTACCCGCTCCCTGCAAATTGTTACAGCAGAACTATTTCTCTACAGCTGCAGGTTTATGCTAATAGAGCGTTAGATTGACAGCTGATCTCTGAGTGGATATTCAAAGGAATGGGAAGAAATCATTCAAAAACCTTCCGCTGATGGCTGAGAAAAAGGATAGTTTACGTTATTAAAAGATCATTTCATTGTGAATGTGAATTACTGGCCAGACACAGCGAGAGCCATAAGTAGGCGGTCTCTCTACTGTGTATTGGTCGGTGTGATGAGTATGTCCAATAACAGATTAACATTGTGAAACTCGAACTAAATTTACCTCCATGACGTGCAGGAACCGCTCCTCAGAAGGAGGGTGTGTGGCCTGCAGAATTCTCCAGATATGCTGCGTTTCATCCAGTGATACCTCCAGAAGGTCTCCGAGCATCATGAGTTCCTCTAACTGACACTTTGCTCCTAGTGACAGCTCAAGTACAGGTGGCTCTAAGGTACGCGGCACGAGGGGGGTTTTCCTGGGCTGCTTCCGAGGGGTGCCTGAAGCTGTGACACGGAAACAATGTCATAAGGGAGGGAGACTTGTATTCAATTTAACTGTCAGATAAAGTAATTCATCTTTGGGTTTTACCAGAACTGGTCCAAGTCAATATATGAGTTGGTTCCAATCCACCAACTGTACATATAACTGGATCGGTTCTCACCTTGGACGCAGCTCTTGGAAGCCGAGGAGTAAGCATGCTCGGCACAGAACGAGGATGTTGTCCACATGTGGCTGACGACTTCCTCAGACTTGATAGGGATCTCCTCATCACAAAACAGGTTTGGTTCAAGGCTGCTGGAAGATTTCACACTGCCGGTGTCCTGTAATACAAGAACCTATCAGCACGTCCCCACAGCCACCCAATAAACCCATCAATGCTAAACGTCCCTTACACTATTGGCTGAACCCCCGATACAATGTCTTACAGGAATGGTCACCCTTGAACCATAGAACTGGCCAAATGTCAGTTACCTGCCCCAAATGGTCTATTTTACACATTATTACCTGCACCACTAACCAGATATTTAATGCTAATTATTGTCCCCATTCTGGCCCCTCCCTCAATACCGTCAATCAAGGCTGTGATTTCTGACATAACATCCAATGATTGACTGCTGTTTCCCCTGCTGAATCCTCTGCACACGCTCAAGCTTATGAAAAGCTCATTGAGCAGAGGGAGGGGGCAGATAACTTTACCAGAAAGGAATAAAACTTATTAAATATCTGATTAGAAATCCATGTAATACAGTGGTAATAATAACAGTAGGGGTTGTGGGCAGATAACAGACAAATCACCAGCTTTTTGTTCTAAGGGTGGACATGGCCTTTAAAATGAAGTTTAGATTGGTGCCCTCCATGATATTGGGTGGAAGTTACCTGGGGGACCCAGGGATAGTCACCTTTACATCATAACCGTACGTCTCTCTAATATCCTCGTCGGAATCAGTCTCTTCATCGTCGTAACCAACCGGTGTCTGTGGAGATGGTTCCAAGCTAGACAGCCCTCGGCTAAAAGAGTTCTGCTGGAAAACTGGCAAATGGCCCTGTAAGGGAAGAACAGGGTCAACGACATTCCGTGTCTGCCCCCAAAACAAGAAATCTTAATAGGATTGGGAATAGATTCTAAGAAATGATCCCTGGCCTAACAAACTTCTATACGGATAACTAAGCAATGCTTGTTCACCCCACATCAATAGAAAGCAGCAATGTACCAATTGTTTTAGGTCTTGACCATTAAAGACCTAGAACTGTCACCATCGTTTTAGGTCTTGACCATTAGGGAACTAGAACTGTCACCATCATTTTAGGTCTTGACCATTAGGGAACTAGAACTGTCACCATCGTTTTAGGTCTTGACCATTAGGGAACTAGAACTGTCACCATCGTTTTAGGTCTTGACCATTAAAACTAGAAACTGTCACCATCGTTTAGGTCTGACCATTAGGGAACTAGAACTGTCACCATCGTTTTAGGTCTTGACCATTAGGGACTAGAACTGTCACCATCGTTTTAGGTCTTGACTATTAGGACCTAGACTGTCACCATCGTTTTAGGTCTTGACCATTAGGGAACTAGAACTGTCACCAACGTTTTTAGGTCTTGACCATTAGGGACCTAGAACTGTCACCATCTTTTTAGGTCTTGGCCATTAGGGAACTAGAACTGTCACCATCGTTTTAGGTCTCGACCATTAGGGACCTAGAACTGTCACCATTGTTTTAGGTCTTGACCATTAGGGAACTAGAACTGTCACCATGTTTTAGGTCTCCCATAGGGAACTAGAACTGTCACCATCGTTTTAGGTCTTGACCATTAGGGAACTAGAACTGTCACCATCGTTTTAGGTCTTGATCATTAGGGAACTAGAACTGTCACCATTGTTTTAGGTCTTGACCATTAGGGAACTAGAACTGTCACCATCATTTTGGAACTAGAACTGTCACCATCGTTTTAGGTCTTGACCATAGGGGCTAGAACTGTCACCATCGTTTTAGGTCTGACCATTAGGGAGCTAGAACTGTCACCATCGTTTTAGGTCTTGACCATTAGGGACCTAGAACTGTCACCATCGTTTTAGGTCTTGACCATTAGGGACCTAGAACTGTCACCATCGTTTTAGGTGTTGACCATTAGGGAACTAGAACTGTCACCATCGTTTTAGGTCTTGACCATTAGGGACCTAGAACTGTCACCATCGTTTTAGGTCTTGACCATTAGGGAACTAGAACTGTCACCATCGTTTTAGGTCTTGATCATTAGGGAACTAGAACTGTCACCATCGTTTTAGGTCTTGACCATTAGGGAGCTAGAACTGTCACCATCGTTTTAGGTCTTGACTATTAGGGACCTAGAACTGTCACCATCGTTTTAGGTCTTGACCATTAGGGAACTAGAACTGTCACCAACGTTTTAGGTCTTGACCATTAGGGACCTAGAACTGTCACCATCTTTTAGGTCTTGGCCATTAGGGAACTAGAACTGTCACCATCGTTTTAGGTCTCGACCATTAGGGACCTAGAACTGTCACCATGTTTTAGGTCTTGACCATTAGGGAACTAAACTGTCACCATTGTTTTAGGTCTTGACCTTAGGGAACTAGAACTGTCACCATCGTTTTTAGGTCCTTGACCATTAGGAACTAGAACTGTCACCATCGTTTTATCTTGACATTAGGGAACTAGAACTGTCACCATCGTTAGGTCTTGACCATAGGGACTAGAACTGTCACCATCATTTGGAACTAGAACTGTCACCATCGTTTTAGGTCTTGACCATTAGGGAACTAGAACTGTCACCATCATTTTAGGTCTTGACCATTAGGGAACTAGAACTGTCACCATCGTTTTAGGTCTTGACCATTAGGGAACTAGAACTGTCACCATCGTTTTAGGTCTTGACCATTAAAGACCTAGAACTGTCACCATCGTTTTAGGTCTTGACCATTAGGGAACTAGAACTGTCACCATCGTTTTAGGTCTTGACCATTAGGGACCTAGAACTGTCACCATCTTTTTAGGTCTTGGCCATTAGGGAACTAGAACTGTCACCTCGTTTTAGTCTCGACCATTAGGGACCTAGAACTGTCACCATTGTTTTAGGCTTGACCATTAGGGAACTAGAACTGTCACCTTGTTTTAGTCTCGACCATTAGGGAACTAGAACTGTCACCATCGTTTTAGGTCTTGACCATTAGGGAACTAGAACTGTCACCATCGTTTTAGGTCTTGATCATTAGGGAACTAGAACTGTCACCATTGTTTTTTAGGTCTTGACCATTAGGGAACTAGAACGTCACCATCATTTTGAACTAGAACTGTCACCATCGTTTTAGGTCTTGACCATTAGGGACTAGAACTGTCACCATCGTTTTAGTCTTGACATTAGGGAGCTAGACCTGTCACCCATCGTTTTAGGTCTTGACCATTAGGGACCTAGAACTGTCACATCGTTTTAGGTCTTGACCATTAGGACCTAGAACTGTCACCATCGTTTTAGGTTGTTGACATTAGGGAACTAGAACTGTCACCATCTTTTTTAGGTCTTGACCATTAGGGACCTAGAACTGTCACCATCGTTTTAGTCTTGACCATTAGGGAACTAGAACTGTCACCATCGTTTTAGGTCTTGAATTAGGGAACTAGAACTGTCACCATCGTTTTAGGTCTTGACCTTAGGAGCTAGAACTGTCACCATCGTTTTAGGTCTTGACTATTAGGGACCTAGAACTGTCACCATCGTTTTAGGTCTTGACCATTAGGGAACTAGAACTGTCACCAACGTTTTAGGTCTTGACCATTAGGGACCTAGAACTGTCACCATCTTTTTAGGTCTTGGCATTAGGGAACTAGAACTGTCACCATCGTTTTAGGTCTCGACCATTAGGGACCTAGAACTGTCACCATTGTTTTAGGTCTTGACCATTAGGGAACTAGAACTGTCACCATTGTTTTAGGTCTTGACCATTAGGGAACTAGAACTGTCACCATCGTTTTAGGCCTTGACCATTAGGGAACTAGAACTGTCACCATCGTTTTAGGTCTTGATCATTAGGGAACTAGAACTGTCACCATCGTTTTAGGTCTTGACCATTAGGGAACTAGAACTGTCACCATCATTTTGGAACTAGAACTGTCACCATCGTTTTAGGTCTTGACCATTAGGGAGCTAGAACTGTCACCATCGTTTTAGGTCTTGACCATTAGGGAGCTAGAACTGTCACCATCGTTTTAGGTCTTGACCATTAGGGACCTAGAACTGTCACCATCGTTTTAGGTCTTGACCATTAGGGACCTAGAACTGTCACCATCGTTTTAGGTCTTGACCATTAGGGAACTAGAACTGTCACCATCGTTTTAGGTCTTGACCATTCGGGAACTAGAACTGTCACCATTGTTTTAGGTCTTCACCATTCGGGAACTAGAACTGTCCCCATCGTTTTAGGTCTTGACCATTAGGGACCTAGAACTGTCACCATCGTTTTAGGTCTTGACCATTAGGGAACTAGAACTGTCACCATCGTTTTAGGTCTTCACCATTAGGGAACTAGAACTGTCACCATCGTTTTAGGTCTTCACCATTCGGGAACTAGAACTGTCACCATCGTTTTAGGTCTTGACCATTAGGGACCTAGAACTGTCACCATCGTTTTAGGTCTTGACCATTAGGGAACTAGAACTGTCACCATCGTTTTAGGTCTTGACCATTAGGGAACTAGAACTGTCACCATTGTTTTAGGTCTTCACCATTCGGGAACTAGAACTGTCACCATCGTTTTAGGTCTTGACCATTAGGGACCTAGAACTGTCACCATCGTTTTAGGTCTTGACCATTAGGGAACTAGAACTGTCACCATCGTTTTAGGTCTTGACCATTAGGGACCTAGAACTGTCCATTGTTTATAGACTGTACCATGGAACAAAAACTGTCACCATTGTTTATAGACTGTACCAGTGGGAACTAGAACTGTCCCATCGTTTGACTGACCGTGGGAACAAAAACTCATGTTTATAGACTGTACCAGTGGGAACTAGAACTGTCACCATCGTTTATAGACTGTACCAGTGGGAACAAGAACTGTCACCATCGTTTATAGACTGTACCAGTGGGAACTAGAACTGTCACCATCGTTTATAGACTGTACCAGTGGGAACTAGAACTGTCACCATCGTTTTATAGACGTACAGTGGGAACTAGAACTGTCACCATCGTTTATAGACTGTACCAGTGGGAACAAGAACTGTCACCATCGTTTATAGCTGTACCAGTGGGGAACAAGAACTGTCACCATCGTTTTATAGACTGTACCAGTGGGAACTAGAACTGTCACCATCGTTTATAAACTGTACCAGTGGGACTAGAACTGTCACCATCGTTTATAGACTGTACCATGGAACTAGAAACTGTCACCATCGTTTATAGACTGTACCAGTGGGAACAGAACTGTCACCATCGTTTATAGACTGTACAGTGGGAACTAGAACTGTCCCACCATCGTTATAGATGTACCATGTGGAACGAACTGTCACCATCGTTTATAGACTGTACCAGTGGGAACTAGAACTGTCACCATCGTTTATAGACTGTACGCATGGGAACTAGAACTGTCACCATCGTTTATAGACTGTACCAGTGGGAACTAGAACTGTCACCATCGTTATAGACTGTACCAGTGGGAACTAGAACTGTCACCATCGTTTATAGCCTGCCAGTGGGAATAGAACTGTCACCATCGTTTATAGACTGTACCAGTGGGAACAAGAACTGTCACCATCGTTTATAGACTGTACCAGTGGGAACTAGAACTGTCACCATCGTTTATAGACTGTACCAGTGGGAACAAGAACTGTCACCATCGTTTATAGACTGTACCAGTGGGAACTAGAACTGTCACCACGTTTATAGACTGTACCAGTGGGAACAAGAACTGTCACCATGTTTATAGACTGTACCAGTGGGAACTAGAACTGTCACCATCGTTTATGACTGTACCAGTGGGAACAGAACTGTCACCATCGTTTATAGACTGACCAGTGGGAACTAGAACTGTCACCATCGTTTATAGACTATACCAGTGGGAAAAGAACTGTCACCATCGTTTATAGACTGTACCAGTGGGAACTAGAACGACTGTCACCATCGTTTATGACTACCGTGGGAACTAGAACTTCACAGTCACATCGTTTATAGGACTGTACCAGTGGGAACTAGAACTGTCACCATCGTTTATAGACTGTACCAGTGGGAACTAGAACTGTCACCATCGTTATAGACTGTACCATGGGAACTAGAACTGTCACCATCGTTTATAGCGTACCAGTGGGAACTAGAACTGTCACCATCGTTTATAGACTGTACCAGTGGGAACTAGAACTGTCACCATCGTTTATAGACTGTACCAGTGGGAACTAGAACTGTCACCATCGTTTATAGACTGTACCAGTGGGAACTAGAACTGTCACCATCGTTTATAGACTGTACCAGTGGGAACTAGAACTGTCACCATCGTTTATAGACTGTACCAGTGGGAACTAGAACTGTCACCATCTTTATAGACTGTACCATGGGAACAAGACTGTCACCATCGTTTATAGACTGTACCAGTGGAACAGAACTGTCACCATCGTTATAGACTACCATGGACTAGAACTGTCACCATCGTTTTAGACTGTACCAGTGGGAACTAGAACGTCACCATCGTTTATAGACTGATACCAGTGGGAACTAGACTGTCCATCGTTTATAGACTGTACCAGTGGGAACTAGAACTGTCACCATCGTTTATAGACTGTACCAGTGGGAACTAGAACTGTCACCATCGTTTATAGACTGTACCAGTGGGAACAAGAACTGTCACCATCGTTTATAGACTATACCAGTGGGAACTAGAACTGTCACCATCGTTTATAGACTGTACCAGTGGGAACAAGAACTGTCACCATCGTTTATAGACTATACCAGTGGAACTAGAACTGTCACCATCGTTTATAGACTGTACCAGTGGGAACAAGAACTGTCACCTCGTTAAGACTGTACCAGTGGGAACTAGAACTGTCACCATCGTTTATAGACTGTACCAGTGGGAACTAGAACTGTCACCATCGTTTATAGACTGTACCAGTGGGAACTAGAACTGTAACAATGATTCTAGAAAATTAAACCCTATGATAAATAATTCACCAACATGGTAGCTATCAAGTTTATGAATAATCCCTTGCATTCCTTGACTGTTGTGCTTGTTTGAATAAAGCTTTATTGATTTTGACCATATTTCTGGTTTCAATCACTTTCTAGCCATTTTCCCTTTATTCCCCTATGAAATGACCAATAGACTGTCCACCCTAAAGATCTAAATTAATTTGGAAACCAAATGACTTTTCAGGAGAATAAAAAACCTTAATTACCTTCTAGATAACTTACCTGCAGATCTGGATTTGCTGCTGCTTTCTGCAACTCGGCACTGATGATCTTCTCGGTCTTCTCTCTGGCCGCCTGCTCCACCATACGCTGGCTCAACACTGACAGCTTAGCCAGAGCACGGAGAGTTCTTCAGTGGCCAAAGACTGCCGAGCTCGGTCCTGCCTCATGGCCCTCTCTGTTAAACCGAAGGGCCTCTCCCTCGGCAAGCGCACTGGAAGCTTCTGCAGCGAGACCAGCAGTGACAGTATGGTCTCAAGGCGCGGTCGTCGGGATCGCATACACTGGGTACAAAGGAATTTCACATCCTTGGACTGACAGTTGGAGCCCTTTTTCTGAGAGCTGGTTTTAGGCAGCGGAACACAGGTGCTGTGGAACCAGTCTTTACACAGTTCACATTGGAGCATGAAACCACTCGCCGACTTCCGGCAAACACAAAACCGCACCTCCTCGATACGTTCTACCATAGTCATCTTAACCAAATTAGCTGACCGCAAAGAACGCATGGCATCAATTTCTTTATGCTCCATTTCCTTGAACACTGCGACCTGTAGGGGGAAACAAGTTCATATCAGTTTGATGTTTGGTTTACCCCGGCACTAAACTACTGTATGTGCCATTAGCTCATTGTCACCCAGGACACACCCACGACCGACACAGATTCAACCACCACTTCCATTCATTAGGCATCCACATCCTAACTGAACCATAATACGGACTTACAACAGATGCTGCATCCCGCGCTTCTTCTAGAGGCTCCTCTAGCTCACTAAATGAATCCAATTCAAAATCCTTCTCGTCCATTAGCTCCTTCGCCTTCCTCCTCTTGTTTCGGCTGCTGCCGTATACACCGATATTGGTTCGCGGGCTCAATATCTGAATTGGAGGAAAATAAACAGAATAGAGAACGTCTAGCATCTTATTTAGTGTTAAATGTTCAGTCTGCATACAATTAACATTGAGCAGAGAGGGGCAACTAAATTAATAAGGGGAGTGGAGGGGCTTGACTATACAGACAGATTAGACAAGTTAGGGCTGTTTACATTAGAGAAGTGATTTTTGCGTGGGGACATGATAACTTTATACAAATATATTAATGGGCCATACAATAAACTCACTGGTGCATTGTTAGACAGACATTATGGGTAGGGTATAAAGGTTGGACTAGATGGACGTATGTCTTTATACATCCTCCAATACTATGTTACTATGTAACTGTTATACAGATATTATGGGTAAGGTATAAAGGTTGGACTAGATGGACGTATGTCTTTATACAACCTCCAATACTATGTTACTATGTAACTGTTATACAGACATTATGGGTAAGGTATAAAGGTTGGACTAGAACGGACGTATGTCTTTATACAACCTCCAATACTAGTTACTATGTAACTGTTATACAGACATTATGGGTAGGGTATAAAGGTTGGACTAGATGGACGTATGTCTTTATACAACCTCCAATACTATGTTACTATGTAACTGTTATCAGACATTATGGGTAGGTATAAAGGTTGATTAGATGGACGTGTGTCTTATACAATACAACCTCCAATACTATGTTACTGTGTAACTGTTATACAGACATTATAGGTAGGGTATAAAGGTTGGACTAGATGGACGTATGTCTTTATACAACCTCCAATCTATGTTACTATGTAACTGTTATACAGACATTATGGGTAATGATAGGTTGGACTAGATGGACGTATGTCTTTATACAACTTCCAATACTATGTTACTATGTAACTGTTATACAGACATTATGGGTAGGGTATAAAGTCGGACTAGACGGACGTATGTCTTTATACAACCTCCAATACTATGTTACTAGTAACTGTTATACAGACATTATGGGTAGGGTATAAGGTTGGACTAGATGGACGTATGTCTTTATACAACCTCCAATACTATGTTACTATGTAACTGTTATACAGACATTATGGGTAGGGTATAAAGGTTGGACTAGATGGACGTATGTCTTTATACAACCTCCAATACTATGTTACTATGTAACTGTTATACAGACATTATGGGTAGGGTATAAAGGTTGGACTAGATGGACGTATTGTCTTTTACAACCTCTGTTAATATGCAAGTTATAATTACTATAAAATGCATAATAAAATGAAATAATAAAACAGCAGTGTAGAGTACTCCAATATAAAATGTAGCCAATACATGTGGTATAATAAGTATTGCATCATTTCACCTGTAGTAGGGTGTGTTATAGCAAAGTATTACATCATTTTACCTGTAGTAGGGTGTGTTATAGCAAAGTATTACATCATTTTACCTGTAGTAGGGTGTGTTATAGCAAAGTATTACATCCTTTTACCTGTAGTAGGGTGTGTTATAGCAAAGTATTACATCCTTTTACCTGTAGTAGGGTGTGTTATAGCAAAGTATTACATCATTTTACCTGTAGTAGGGTGTGTTATAGCAAAGTATTACATCATTTTACCTGTAGTAGGGTGTGTTATAGCAAAGTATTACATCCTGTTACCTGTAGTAGGGTGTGTTATAGCAAAGTATTACAATCATTTTACCTGTAGTAAGGTGTGTTATAGCAAAGTATTACATCATTTTACCTGTAGTAGGGTGTGTTATAGCAAAGTATTACATCCTTTTACCTGTAGTAGGGTGTGTTATAGCAAAGTATTACATCATTTTACCTGTAGTAGGGTGTGTTATAGCAAAGTATTACATCATTTTACCTGTAGTAAGGTGTGTTATGCAAAGTATTACATCATTTTACCTGTAGTAAGGTGTGTTATAGCAAAGTATTACATCATTTTACCTGTAGTAAGGTGTGTTATAGCAAAGTATTACATCATTTTACTGTAGTAAGGTGTGTTATAGCAATATACATCATTTTACCTGTAGTAAGGTGTGTTATAGCAAAGTATTACATCATTTTACCTGTAGTAAGGTGTGTTATAGCAAAGTATTACATCATTTTACCTGTAGTAGGGTGTGTTATAGCAAAGTATTACATCATTTTACCTGTAGTAGGGTGTGTTATAGCAAAGTATTACATCATTTCACCTGTAGTAGGGTGTGTTATAGCAAAGTATTACATCATTTTACCTGTAGTAAGGTGTGTTTATAGCAAAGTATTACATCATTTTACCTGTGTAAGGGTGTTTATAGCAAATATTAATCCTTTTACCTGTAGTAGGGTTGTTATAGCAAAGTATTACATCATTTTACTGTAGAGGGTGTGTTTATCAGCAAAGTATTACATCATTTTACTGTATAGGTGTGTTAGCAAAGTATTACATCATTTTACCTGTAGTAGGGTGTGTTATAGCAAAGTATTACATCATTTTACCTGTAGTAAGGTGTGTTATAGCAAAGTATTACATCCTTTTACCTGTAGTAGGGTGTGTTATAGCAAAGTATTACATCATTTTACCTGTAGTAGGGTGTGTTATAGCAAAGTATTACATCATTTTACCTGTAGTAGGGTGTGTTATAGCAAAGTATTACATCCTGTTACCTGTAGTAGGGTGTGTATAGCAAAGTATTACATCCTGTTACCTGTAGTAGGTGTGTTATACAAAGTTATTCCTCCTTTACCTGTAGTAGGGTGTGTTATAGCAAAGTATTACATCATTTTACCTGTGTAGGGGTGTTTTAGCAAAGTATTACATCATTTTACCTGTAGTAGGTGTGTTACAGCAAAGTATTACATCCTGTTACCTGTAGTAGGGTGTGTTATAGCAAAGTATTACATCATTTCACCTGTAGTAGGTGTGGTTATAGCAAAGTATTACATATTTTACCTGTAGTAGGGTGTGTTTATAGCAAAGTATTACATCATTTCACCTGTAGTAAGTGTGTTATAGCAAAGTATTACATCATTTTAACCTGTAGTAGGGGTGTTAAGCAAAGTATTACATCATTTTACCTGTTAGTGGGTGGTGTTTATGCAAAGTATTACTCATTTCACCTGTAGTAAGGTGTGTTATAGCAAAGTATTACATCATTTTACCTGTAGTAGGGTGTGTTATAGCAAAGTATTACATCATTTCACCTGTAGTAAGGTGTGTTATAGCAAAGTATTACATCATTTCACCTGTAGTAAGGTGTGTTATAGCAAAGTATTACATCATCTTTACCTGTAGTAGGTGTGTTTATAGCAAAGTATTACATCATTTCACCTTGTAGAGTGTGTTAAGCAAAGTATTACATCATTTTACCTGTAGTAGGGTGTGTTATAGCAAAGTATTACATCATTTACCTGTAGTAAGGTGTGTTTATAGCAAAGTATTACATCATTTTACCTGTAGTAGGGTGTGTTATAGCAAAGTATTACATCATTTTACCTGTAGTAAGGTGTGTTATAGCAAAGTATACATCATTTACCTGTTTAGTAGGGTGTGTTATAGCAAAGTATTACATCATTTTACCTGTAGTAAGTGTGTATAGCAAAGTATTACATCATTTAACCTGTAGTAAAGGTTGTGTTATAGCAAAGTATTACATCATTTTACTGTAGTAAGGTGTTTTAGCAAAGTATTACATCATTTTACCTGTAGTAGGGTGTGTTATAGCAAGTATACATCTTTTACCTGTAGTAGGGTTGTTTTAAGCAAAGTATTACAATCATTTTACCTGTAGTAAGGGTGTGTTATAGCAAAGTATACATCATTTACTGTGAAGGTTTTTAGCAAGTATTACATCATTTACTGTAGTAGGTGTGTTTATAGCAAAGTATATACATCATTTACCTGTAGTAGGGTGTGTTATAGCAAAGTATTACATCATTTTACCTGTAGTAAGGTGTGTTATAGCAAAGTTAGTCTCATTTTACCTGTAGTAAGGTGTGTTATAGCAAAGTATACATCATTTACCTGTAGTAAGGGTGTGTTATAGCAAAGTATTACATCATTTACCTGTAGTAGGGGTGTTATAGCAAAGTATTACATCATTTTACCTGTAGTGATAGGTTGTGTTATAGCAAAGTATTACATCATTTCACCTGTATGGTGTGTATATAGCAAAGTATTACATCATTTTACCTGTAGTAAGGTGTGTTATAGCAAAGTATTACATATTTCACCTGTAGTAAGTGTGTTATAGCAAAGTATTACATCATTTTACCTGTAGTAGGGTGGTTATAGCAAAGTATTAAATCATTTTACCTGAATAGGGTGTTATAGCAAAGTATTACATCATTTTACCTGTAGTAGGGTGTGTTTTATAGCAAAGTATTACATCTTTACCTGTAGTAGGGTGTGTTATACGCAAAGTATTACATCATTTTACCTGTAGTAAGGTGTGGTTATAGCAAAGTTATTACATCATTTTACTGTAGTAGGTGTGTTATAGCAAAGTATTACATCATTTTTACCTGTAGTAGGTGTGTTATAGCAAAGTATTACATCATTTTACCTGTAAGTAGGGTGTGTTATAGCAAAGTATTACATCATTTTTACCTGTAGTAGGTGTGTTATAGCAAAGTATTACATCATTTACCTGTAGTAGGTGGTGTTATAGCAAAGTATTACATCATTTTACCTGTAGTAAGGTGTGTTATAGCAAAGTATTACATCTTTTACCTGTAGTAGGGTGTGTTATAGCAAAGTATTACATCATCTTTTACGCTGTAGTAGGGGTGTTTATAGCAAAGTATTACATCATTTTACCTGTAGTGGGTGTGTTATAGCAAAGTATTACATCATTTACCTGTAGTAGGTTGGTGTTATAGCAAAGTATTACATCCTGTTACCTGTTAGTAGGGTGTGTTATAGCAAAGTATTACATCCTTTACCTGTAGTAGGGTGTTTATAGCAAAGTATTACATCATTTACCTGTAGTAGGGTGTGTTTATAGCAAAGTATTACATCATTTTACCTGTAGTAGGGTTGTTACAGCAAAGTTACATCCTTACCTGTAGTAGGGTGTTTATAGCAAAGTATTACATCATTTCACCTGTAGTAAGGTGTGTTATAGCAAAGTATTACATAATTTTACCTGTAGTAGGGTGTGTTATAGCAAAGTATTACATCATTTCACCTGTAGTAAGGTGTGTTATAGCAAAGTATTACATCATTTTACCTGTAGTAGGGTGTGTTATAGCAAAGTATTACATCATTTTACCTGTAGTAAGGGTGTGTTATAGCAAAGTATTACATCATTTCACCTGTAGTAAGGTGTGTTATAGCAAAGTATTACATCATTTTACCTGTAGTAGGGTGTTATAGCAAATATTACATCATTTCACCTGTAGTAAGGTGTGTTATAGCAAGTATTACATCATTCATCACCTGGTAGGGTGTGTTATAGCAAAGTATATACATCTGTTACCTGTAGTAGGGTTGTTATAGCAAAGTATACATCATTTCACCTGTAGTAAGTGTGGTATAGCAAGTATTACATCATTTACCTGTAGTAAGGGTGTGTTATAGCAAAGTAACTCATTTTACCTGTAGTAAGGTGTGTTATACACAAGTATTACATCATTTACCTGTAGTAGGGTGTGTTATAGCAAAGTATTACATCATTTTTACCTGTAGTAGGTGTGTTATAGCAAAGTATTACATCATTTTACCTGTAGTAGGTTTGTTATAGCAAAGTATTACATCATTTACCTGTAGTAAGTGTGTTAATAGCAAAGTATTACACATCATTTACCTGTAGTAAGGTGTGTTATAGCAAAGTAGTTACATCATTTTACCTGTAGTAAGGTGTGTTATGCAAAGTATACATCATTTTACCTGTAGTAAGTGTGTTATAGCAAAGTATTACATCATTTTACTGTAGTAGGGTGTGTTATGCAAAGTTTTACATACATTTACCTGTAGTAAGGTGTGTTATAGCAAAGTATTACATCATTTTACCTGTAGTAAGGTGTGTTATAGCAAAGTATTACATCATTTTACCTGTAGTAAGGTGTGTTATAGCAAAGTATTACATCATTTTACCTGTAGTAGGGTGTGTTATAGCAAAGTAGTATCCATCATTTACCTGTAGTAGTGTGTGTTATAGCAAAGTATTACATCATTTTACCTGTAGTAAGGTGTGTTATAGCAAAGTATTACATCATTTCACCTGTAGTAAGGTGTGTTATAGCAAAGTATTACATCATTTTACCTGTAGTAGGGTGTGTTATAGCAAAGTATTACATCATTTTACCTGAAGTAGGGTGTGTTATAGCAAAGTATATTCATCATTTACCGTGTATAGGGTGTGTTATAGCAAAGTATTACATCATTTTACCGTAGTAAGGTGTGTTATAGCAAAGTATTACATCATTTTCACCTGAGTAGGTGTGTTATAGCAAAGTATTACATCATTTACCTGTAGTAGGGTGTTATAGCAAAGATATTACATCATTTTACCTGAAGTAGGGTGTGTTATAGCAAAGTATTACATCATTTTACCTGTAGTAGGGTGTGTTATAGCAAAGTATTACATCATTTTACCTGAAGTAGGGTGTGGCTGGAGTTCTTTTTCAAGAACGTTCTAGCTGTTCGTTCTCGCCAAGCTCGTGCTGCCGCAACCTGGGATTCCACCTGTGGAAGGGCATCAAGTCTTACAGGAATGGTGCGTCCTTTAATAAGCAGGTTCTCCAGCTGCTCTAGATATGCGTAATGAGCACCACTCTGGAGGAAGCAAAAAGATTGCGGCAAGTAAACATAATTAATGTATTATCCAAACCGACAATAAAATAAAATAAGTCAGAGGGTTAGTATGGTAGCTCCTCAGTCCTCAGTCAGTAAGAAGTTACTTTACTGTAGGGGAACTGTGGTCTCCATAAAAGTGCCCTTAAAAACACCCCATTCCTACCTTTAAAACAATTATGGGATCATGCTGTTAGCTGCAGTCTATCCAAAGTAACAGCAGTCGTGTTTTCAGCTAGCACATAGCCAGCACCATTGCTCCACCTCCCATGCCCAGTTCTATCCTACTACTGTAACACAGCATCAGCTTGTGTATCATAAGCCAATCCCCCAAGCTTCTTAATAATATTTAAAGTTAACCACAAATCTGAAAAGAAGACTCTGTCTCTCCCTAAGGTGTCCATAGGTAAAGAAAAGGACAGACAATGGTTGCAGGTCTTTAAATAGCGAAATAATAAGATTTAATAAGATATTTTGGAGCTTCTTACACAGCACATCATGTGACTGTCACTCACTTTCTTGTTGATCCCTACTCAGAGTGTAACTTTACAAGCCTATAACTTAGGATACAGAGAAGCTAGAGACATCATCCTAGGCATGTTTGGATTCAGCAAGAACCTCCCCTTTCCTTTTTTTGCCTTCCTCTGGATCAATTGTTAGTTAGGGTTAAAAGGAGGGTATAAAGGTTGGACTAGATGGACGTATGTCTTTATACAACCTCCAATACTATGTTACTATGTTACTATGTAACTTGTTATACAGAACATTTTGGTAGCGTTATAAAAGTTGGACCTAGTGGACGGATGTCTTTATGCCAACTCCATATACGATATGTTATAGGTAACTGTTTAGTACAGACAGTATGTCGTAGGGTATAAGGTTGGACTAGACGGACGTATGTCTTTTATGACCAACCTCCAATAACTATGTTACTAGTAACTGTTATACAGACATTATGGGTAGGGGATAAAGGGGTTGACTAGAGGACGTATGTCTTTATACAAACCTCAATACTATGTACTATGTAAAACTGTTATACAGACCATATGGGTAGGGTTATTAAAGGTTGGACTAGATGGACATATGTCTTTATACAACTCAAATTCATTTACTGTGTAAATGTGATACAGACATTATGGGTAGGGTATAAAGGTTGGACTAGATGGGACATATGTCTTTAACAACCTCCAATACTATGTACTGTGTAACTGTTATACAGAACATATGGGTAGGGTATAAAGGTTGGACTAGATGGACGATATGTCTTTACAACCTCCAATACTATGTACTATGTAACTGTTTTACAGACATTATGGGTAGGTATAAAGGTTGGACTAGACGGACGTATGTCTTATAAACCCCCAATACTATGTACTATGTAACTGTTATACAGACATTAGGTAAGGTATAAAGGTTGGACTAGACGGGAGTATGTCTTTATACAACCTCCAATACTATGTTACTATGTAACTGTTATACAGACATTATGGGTAAGGTATAAAGGTGGATAGATGGACGTATGTCTTGTATACAACCTCCAATACTTGTACTATGTAACTGTTATACAATATTATGGGTAGGGTATAAAGGTGGGACTAGACGGACGTATGTCTTTATACAACTCCAATACTATGTACTATGTAACTGTTATACAGACATTATGGGTAAGGGTATAAAGGTGGACTAGATGGACGAGACTCTTATACAAACCTCCAATAATATGTTTACTATGTAACACTGTTATACGACATTAGGGTAGGGTATAAAGGTTGACTAGAGGAGAAGGTCTTTATACAACCTCCAATACTATGTTACTATGAATGTTATACAGAACATTAGTGGGTAGGGTATAAAGGTTGGACTAGATGGACGTATGTCCTTTATACAACCTCCAATTACTATGTTACATGAACTGTTATACAGAATTATGGGAAGGTATAAAGGTTGGACTGATTGGACGTATGTCTTATACAACCTCCAATACTATGTTACTATGTAACTGTTATACAGACATTATGGGTAGGGTAAAGGTTGGACAGACGGACGTATGTCTTTATACAACCTCCAATACTATGTACTATGTAACTGTTATACAGACATTATGGGTAGGGATAAAGATTGGACTAGACGGACGGATGTCTTATACAAAACCTCAATACTATGGTTACTAGTAACTGTTATACAGACATTATGGGTAGGGTATAAAGGTTGGAACTAGACGGAGTTGTCTTTATACAACCTCCAATTACTATGTTACTTATGTGAAACTGTTATACAGGACATTATGGGTAAGTATAAAGGTTGGACTAGATGGACGTAGTCTTTAACAACCTCCAATACTATGTGTACTATGTAACTGTTATACAGACATATGGGTAGGGTTATAAGGTTGGACTAGGGACGTAGCTTTTACAACCTCCAATACTAGTTACTATGTAACTGTTATACAGACATTATGGGTAGGTATAAAGGTTGGACTAGATGGAACGTAGTGTCTTTTAAAACCTCCAATTTCTATGTTACTATGTGACTATGTAACTGTTATACAACATTATGGTAGGGTTATAAAGTGTGACCTAGATGGACGTATTGTCTTTATACAAACTCAATACTATGTTACTATGTAATGTATACAGAATTATGGGAGGGTCATAACAGTTGACTAGATGGACGTTGTCTTTATACAACCTCCATACAGTTTATAGTAACTGTTATACAGAAATTATGGGTTGTAGGGTATAAAGGTTGGCTAGAGGCGTATGTCTTATACAACTCCAAATACTATGTTACTAGTAACTGTGTATACAACATTAGGGGTAGGACGGGTATAAAGTTGGATAGAGGACGATTGTTCTTTATACAACCTCCAACCATATGTTACTATGTAACTGTGTTAACAGACATATGGGTAGGGTATAAAGAAGTTGACTAGATGGACGTATTGTCTTTATACAACATCCAATACTATGTTCTATGTAACTGTTATACAGGAATTATGTGGGCTAGGGAAAATATGATAAACTTTAGTCATGGCCTCTCTATAGCATCTTATACTATGGACGTATGTCTTTATACAACCAATCTATGTCTACTAGTAAACTGGGTTAAAGGCAATTATAGGGTAGGGGTAATAAGGTATGGACTAGATGGACGTATGTCTTATACAACTCCAAACTATGTGTAAAGAAATGTTTATACAGACAGTATGGGTGTGGTATAAAGGTTGGACTAGATGGACGTATGTCTTTATTACAAACCTCCATACTATGTTACGTTGTAACTGTATACAGACATTATGGGTAGGGTATAAGGTTGGACTCGATGGACGTATGTCTTCATACAACCTCCAATACATGTTACCGTGTAACTGTTATACAGACATTATGGGTGAGGTATAAAGGTTGGACTAGATGGATCAGAGATCTTTATACAACCTCCAATACTATGGTTACCTGTTTAAACTGTTTATACCAGCAATTATGGGGTAGGGATAAAAGGTTGGACTAGATGGAGTATGTCTTGATACACACCTCCAACTACTATGGTACTATGAACGCGTTAATACAGACATATGGGTTGAGGATAAAGGTTGGAATGTAGATGGCGTATGTCTTTATCAACCCTCCAAACTATGTTACTATGTAACTGTTTAACAGACATTATGGGTAGGGTATAAAGGTTGGACTCGATGGACGTTATGTCTCTATACAACCTCCAATTACTATGTTACCGTGTAACTGTTATACAGACATTATGGGTAGGGTATAAAGGTTGGACTAGATGGACGTATGTCTTTATACAACCTCCAATACTATGTTACCGTGTAACTGTTATACAGACATTATGGGTAGGGTATAAAGGTTGGACTAGATGGATGGAGGTCTTTACTCAATTACTATGTATGAGGGAGCTCTTTTCAATAGAGAATGTGTATGGGGAATACAGTTTCCCTTTAAAGAGATAAGCAAATTATTCCCATTGCAGGGAAGGTTTTAACTTATTATGGTTCTTCACACCTGAATGGCCTCCACTTTACACGTCCAGTCTTTAGCCCTTTGTAGAGCCTCCTTAAGAGCCAGCAGGTTTGGCAGGTATGCCTGGATATTTTTGGCTTCCATGATGATGCTTTCAATACTTTCCATGCTGTGTTGTGGCCTGGGAGGACAAAGATGAAAAAGAAACTTAATCAACCAATCATTTAAAAGGGGCTGTCTTATCATTGGCCGTGTTATACAATCCATTGTGGGACCACTTGAAACAATAACTTTAGTTTCACTAGTGGAACAAAAACGCCCGTCTAGTCCATGAACAATTTGCAGACCTAGAATTCTATACACTTTTGGGCTTTTGTAGCATCAGGGGCTGTTAATCGTACCAACCAATCAGTCTACAGCAGAGAGATAATATCTGATTGGTTGATGCAGTTGAAGAGAGTGCAGACTTTCAGATCAACCAAAATTTCAGTACAAACAGAGCCTATGCGCTGCACATACAGTACAGATCCCCTGTAATAGATCTATACAACGTATCTCCCACTGAGAGACTCTGGTGACCATGGTTCTGGCCATGTCTATACCTGTATGAATGCACACCACTTAGGATGACTGGGCTCTTACCTGGCCTGCAGACATGTCTTGGCTTTCTCCTCCCACCTCTCGGATACTGTGAGCAGTTCTTGAAGCTCGGCCATCGCCTTTTCCACGGCATGATGAGGGGCCAAGCCCACTCCAGAGTCGATCAGTTTCTTCATGACATCTAAAGTAACCCTGTGAGGTTCCGATAAAGTCTGACGCACTTCGTCCAACCAGCGCGCCTGCAGCAGCTCCTGTTTTAGCAACGGCAGCTCTGGTAGTTCCACGTACAGGCTGGATCCCAGGTCTATCAGAGCCTGGAGCTTGCCGGAGTCGGGGATCTCGTCACGCATGGCTTCCTGGGCGCGATCATGGAACTCTTCCACATCGTCAAGAAGGTTCTATAAAAGGATCAAGAAATTTATTTGGATCTATAAATATATATATATATACATCCCTTATATTATATAATATCCCTTATATATTCTATAAATAAATGTATAATTTCATGGGGAATACATTGGGTGGTACTATGTTGGTGGGGGTGGGTACAAGTAATATACATAGGGACAGTGTTAATGTGATGTTTAAGCACTAAATAGTTATATCAATATTAACAAATATGTAGTAATGACATTAAAGTATATAGAAATGGAAATAAGGCAAAATATATAAATAAATAAAATTACTTGCACAGTCCCCACTCCTGTTTTGTAATGGAATCTTCAAAATGGAGTGTTAAGCCACACCCCAGGAAGTTTTACAGGGAGGCAATGGAAGCTTACAAAGGAACATATTTCTCACTTCCCTTTTAGTGTTGTATCCAATGGTGTGCTTAATATTAGATTGACAGCAGTGTTAGCCAATCAAAACATTTTCTGAGTGTTAGTAGGAAGTTGCAAGGCTTATATGTCACTTCCTTTGTAAACCATGTGACAGTCTTAGTAAAAACATTCTTCTCACTCTCACACAACCCCACCCCTCCCCTCTCAATAGACAAAAAGGAGAACTGCTCTTTGCTGGACAGGAAGGGATATCTATAGATCAGGGATAAGCAACCAGTAGATATCCAGATGTTTGGAAACTACAACTCACAGAATTCCCTAACTACAGAGTGCTTGTAGAGGAATGCTGGGAGTTGTAGTTTTCAAACATCTGGAGATCTACAGGTTGCTTATCCCTGCTCTATATGATAGGGGGACTGAAAGGAAAACATCTCCATGCCCATTTCTCCGAGACAATGAACAGAGTTTGTTAATGGTTTATTACATTATTTAACCAATAGACCCCATAGAAGCCATGAACCTGTGTCCTGAACTGATAAAATCTAATAAGATTGAAACA
Organism: Hymenochirus boettgeri; assembly: GCA_019447015.1. Lineage (NCBI taxonomy): Eukaryota > Metazoa > Chordata > Amphibia > Anura > Pipidae > Hymenochirus > Hymenochirus boettgeri. The sequence continues at coordinate 2,187,028 of CM033471.1, forward strand.
TGACAGGATCGTCTGGGTTCTTTATAGGACCTCACATTGACCAATAGTGATCCCTCTCTATCACATTGACCAATAGTGATCCCTCTCTATCACATTGACCAAATGATCGAAATCCCTCTCTACACATTGACCATAGTGCGCGCATCCCTCTCTAAGACATGGACCATAGTGATCATCCCGCCAACACATTGACCAATAGTGGACATCCCTCTCTACCCATTGACCAATAGTGATACCCTCCTCAACACATTGAACCAATAGTGATCATCCCTCTCTTAATACATTGACACTGTGATCATCCCTCTCTAACACATTGAGGCAAATAGTGATCCTCCCTCTCTAACACAATTGACCAATAGTGATCCCTCTCTTCACATTGCATAGTGATCATTCCCCTCTCTAACACATTGCTACATCGTGATCATCCCTCTCTAACACATTGACCATAGTGATCATCCCTCTCTAACACATTGACTATAGTGAGCTCCCTCTCTAACCATGACCAATAGTGATCCTCCCTCTCTAACACATTGACAATAGTGATCATCCCCTCTCTAACACAATTGACCATCGTGATCCTCCTCTCTAACACATTGAACCAATAGTGATCATCCCTCTCTATCACATTGACCATAGTGATTCCTCTCTCTATCATCACCTTGACCAATATGATCCCTCCTCTATCACATTGACCAATAGTGATCATCCCTTCTAACACCTTGAACCAATAGTGATCATACCTCTCTAACACATTGACCAATAGTGATCATCCCCTTTCCTAACACATGAACAATAGTGATCATCCCTTTCTAAACACAATGACCAAGTGATCCCTCTCTAACACATTGGTCTATGTGATCATCCCTCTCAAACACATTGACAAATAGTGATCCCTCTCTAAACACATTGACCAATGTGATCCTTCTAACACAATTGAACTCAATAGATGATCCCTCTCTAAACACATTGATCAATAGTGATCCTCTCTAACACATTACAATAGTTATCCCTCTCTAACACTGACAAATAGTGATCCCCTCTCTACACATTGACCCATAGTGATCCCTCTCTAACACCATTGACCAATCTTGATTCCCTCTCTAACCACAATTGACCATAGTGATCCCTCCTCTAACCATTGACCAATAGTGACCCTCTCTAACACACTGATCAATAGTGATCCCTGCTCTAACACATTGCCAATGTGACCCTCTCTAACACACTGATCAATATGATCCCTCTCTAAACACACAACACATGCCATAGTGCATTCACCTCTCTAACACATTGACCAATAGTGATCCCTCTCTATACACAATTGACTCAATAGTGATCCCTCTCTAACACCTTGACCCATAGTGAACCCTCTCTAAACACAGTTGACGCAATATGATCCTCTTACACAATGACCCAATACGTGGGATCCCTCATCCCTTCTAACAACATGACCAATATTGATCCCCCCTCTCGTAAACAATGACCAATAGTGATTCCCTCTCTACACATAACACATTGACCAGTAGTGATCCCTCTCCTAACACATTGAACCATGTGATCCCTCTCTAACACAATGACCATGTGATCCCCTCTCTAACACAATGACCAATAGTGATCCCATCTCTAACACATTGACCAATAGTGATCCCTCTCTACTACACTTGACCAATAGTGATCCCCCTCGCTAACACAAGGACCAATGTGGTTTGTTTTTGTGCCCTCGCGAAGGGTTTCAATTTTTGTTAATTTTTTTCCAAGAGTGAGCCCGCTCGAACACATTGACCAAGATAGGGATCACCCTACTCTACGCGGGTGCGTTCTAACTCGGAGGGACCAAGCGGGGGTCTTGTGTCCGCGCTACACATTGGGTCTATAGGGAGGCCCGCTCGAACACAGGACACATAGTGAAGCCCTCGCGAACACAGGACCAATGGTGTCCCGGGCGAACACATTGACCAATAAGTGACCGCTCTCTAACACACTTTATCACTATGATCCCTCTCTAACACATTGACAAATATGATCCCTGATCATCCCTCTCTAACACATTGACCAATAGTGATCATCCCTCTCTAACACATTGACCAATAGTGATCATCCCCTCTCTAACACAATTGACCATCGTGATCCTCCTCTCTAACACATTGAACCAATAGTGATCATCCCTCTCTATCACATTGACCATAGTGATTCCTCTCTCTATCATCACCTTGACCAATATGATCCCTCCTCTATCACATTGACCAATAGTGATCATCCCTTCTAACACCTTGAACCAATAGTGATCATACCTCTCTAACACATTGACCAATAGTGATCATCCCCTTTCCTAACACATGAACAATAGTGATCATCCCTTTCTAAACACAATGACCAAGTGATCCCTCTCTAACACATTGGTCTATGTGATCATCCCTCTCAAACACATTGACAAATAGTGATCCCTCTCTAAACACATTGACCAATGTGATCCTTCTAACACAATTGAACTCAATAGATGATCCCTCTCTAAACACATTGATCAATAGTGATCCTCTCTAACACATTACAATAGTTATCCCTCTCTAACACTGACAAATAGTGATCCCCTCTCTACACATTGACCCATAGTGATCCCTCTCTAACACCATTGACCAATCTTGATTCCCTCTCTAACCACAATTGACCATAGTGATCCCTCCTCTAACCATTGACCAATAGTGACCCTCTCTAACACACTGATCAATAGTGATCCCTGCTCTAACACATTGCCAATGTGACCCTCTCTAACACACTGATCAATATGATCCCTCTCTAAACACACAACACATGCCATAGTGCATTCACCTCTCTAACACATTGACCAATAGTGATCCCTCTCTATACACAATTGACTCAATAGTGATCCCTCTCTAACACCTTGACCCATAGTGAACCCTCTCTAAACACAGTTGACGCAATATGATCCTCTTACACAATGACCCAATACGTGGGATCCCTCATCCCTTCTAACAACATGACCAATATTGATCCCCCCTCTCGTAAACAATGACCAATAGTGATTCCCTCTCTACACATAACACATTGACCAGTAGTGATCCCTCTCCTAACACATTGAACCATGTGATCCCTCTCTAACACAATGACCATGTGATCCCCTCTCTAACACAATGACCAATAGTGATCCCATCTCTAACACATTGACCAATAGTGATCCCTCTCTACTACACTTGACCAATAGTGATCCCCCTCGCTAACACAAGGACCAATGTGGTTTGTTTTTGTGCCCTCGCGAAGGGTTTCAATTTTTGTTAATTTTTTTCCAAGAGTGAGCCCGCTCGAACACATTGACCAAGATAGGGATCACCCTACTCTACGCGGGTGCGTTCTAACTCGGAGGGACCAAGCGGGGGTCTTGTGTCCGCGCTACACATTGGGTCTATAGGGAGGCCCGCTCGAACACAGGACACATAGTGAAGCCCTCGCGAACACAGGACCAATGGTGTCCCGGGCGAACACATTGACCAATAAGTGACCGCTCTCTAACACACTTTATCACTATGATCCCTCTCTAACACATTGACAAATATGATCCCTACCAATAGTGATCATCCCTCTCTAACACATTGACCAATAGTGATCATACCTCTCTAACACATTGACCAATAGTGATCATCCCTTTCTAACACATTGAACAATAGTGATCATCCCTTTCTAACACAATGACCAATAGTGATCCCTCTCTAACACATTGGTCTATAGTGATCCCTCTCTAACACATTGACAAATAGTGATCCCTCTCTAACACATTGACCAATGGTGATCCCTTTCTAACACATTGACCAATAGTGATCCCTCTCTAACACATTGATCAATAGTGATCCCTCTCTAACACATTGACAAATAGTGATCCCTCTCTAACACATTGACAAATAGTGATCCCTCTCTAACACCATTGACCAATCTTGATTCCCTCTCTAACCACAATTGACCATAGTGATCCCTCCTCTAACCATTGACCAATAGTGACCCTCTCTAACACACTGACACTAGTGATCCTCTCAACAACATTGACAAATGTGATCCCTCTCTAACACACTTGACAATAGATCCCTCTCTAAACACACAACTGCTCATAGTGATTCCCTCTCTAACACATTGACCAATAGTGATCCCTCTCTATACACAATTGACTCAATAGTGATCCCTCTCTAACACCTTGACCCATAGTGAACCCTCTCTAAACACAGTTGACGCAATATGATCCTCTTACACAATGACCCAATACGTGGGATCCCTCATCCCTTCTAACAACATGACCAATATTGATCCCCCCTCTCGTAAACAATGACCAATAGTGATTCCCTCTCTACACATAACACATTGACCAGTAGTGATCCCTCTCCTAACACATTGAACCATGTGATCCCTCTCTAACACAATGACCATGTGATCCCCTCTCTAACACAATGACCAATAGTGATCCCATCTCTAACACATTGACCAATAGTGATCCCTCTCTACTACACTTGACCAATAGTGATCCCCCTCGCTAACACAAGGACCAATGTGGTTTGTTTTTGTGCCCTCGCGAAGGGTTTCAATTTTTGTTAATTTTTTTCCAAGAGTGAGCCCGCTCGAACACATTGACCAAGATAGGGATCACCCTACTCTACGCGGGTGCGTTCTAACTCGGAGGGACCAAGCGGGGGTCTTGTGTCCGCGCTACACATTGGGTCTATAGGGAGGCCCGCTCGAACACAGGACACATAGTGAAGCCCTCGCGAACACAGGACCAATGGTGTCCCGGGCGAACACATTGACCAATAAGTGACCGCTCTCTAACACACTTTATCACTATGATCCCTCTCTAACACATTGACAAATATGATCCCTGGTATTACTATAGAAGTATTAGATGATAGGAGAGACCAGGTTCTACATGATAGCGTATATATGATAGAAAGACAGGTATTACATGATAGAAGTATTCTATGATAGGAAGACCGGTTACATAAGAGAATATATATAATGAGAGACAGGTATTCATGATAGAAGTTTATAATGATAGAGAACAGGTAGTCATGATACGATATTATTGATGGAGAGACAGTATTACATGCTATAAGTATTTATGATAGGAGAGACAGGTTATTACATGAAGAAGTCTTCATCTGAATGGAGAAGACAGGTCTTACATATAGAAGTATTATATATCGAGAGACAGGTATGACATGTAGAGTATTATATTATCGGATAACAGGTCTTACAGGATGAAGCTATTACTGGATAGGAGAGACAGGTATTCCCTGTCGAAATATTTTGACTGGATAGTAGAGACGGTAATTACATGATAAGAAGTCTTACTGATAGGAGAGACCGGTATTGGATGTGTAATGACCTATTCCATTACCGTTATACATATATAAGAGTTGACCATTACTTACTCTGTTACGATTGAACCCTTATGATGGCTAATTTTTAAATGACAAGAGAGACTTAAGAAGTTAGTTAGAATGATATAGTGACAAGTTTTACATATCTCAGTGACAGTTATTACATGTAGGAGTGCAATTTATTACAGGATAGCATACTGTTATTACAGTATAAGCTGACTGGTTCTTACAGATAGCATGACCTGTTTATTACCTGATAGCAGTGACTTTATTACAGGATGCCGTGACTGTTTAGATTAGGAAGTCTGAGTCAGGTAGAATTGGGTCATAATTAATCCAAAACCTCCGCTCAACCAGGAACAGTAACTTTACCTTCAGTAAAGCCAGTAACATGTATAACATCAGATATTCCAACCCACCTGACCATAAGCCTGGGTTATCACTCCATGTCAGGAAGGTTTCCTCTGGTAATATGGGACCTGGCTGAAGCAACCCAAACCCGGTTCTGTTCGACGGTAACTACGAGGACGGGATATAGGAACCAGTGTTTGATAACACAATAAAGGCCGGATGGAACTCTGACCACGCAGATCTGATATTCCGACGAATACAGACCTTAACGCAGCAAGTCCAATAACACCCGGGGACAGAGATTGAAACGTTACCAACAGGGTTCCTGCGGCGTCCATGGTTCACCCAGAAGAACGCGGCCCTGTTGGACTCAGTAAAGTCCATAAGCTCCTAGAAGTGAAATGCAGTTTATCAATCCAATGTGGTCCACTGGTATTTCATTGGACATTGGTTTTTCATTTGGAAGGTGAAGAGACTGAAGTTCCATTGCAGACCAGACTGACCTGGAATCATAACTGAGATGTCTGGTCCCGCCGTACACGGCGTCCGGTCACCTACAGACCTAACTACCCTCATTCTGCAATGTCCGCCTATACCAAGGGCCGCACACTATTAACCCTTTCCCCCATTCCAAGGAACATCAACAGGTTTTCAATCTAACCTGAAAATCGGAAATCCCCACTCCAGTAAATGGGATCAACCCTGCGCCTAGGATTGGCTACAGAGTACTGGTGTTGTGACCTGCTCCCACATAATCCCTGCATAGCCAAGGACGGGCATGTATTTGAGCGTAATGATTGGTTGCACAGCTTTCTAGGGGGCAGGACAGGCGTCGGCACTGCCTGTTTTTTGATTTGAGGTTTGATTTAGAAGTGTACAGACCCCTAGCAACAGCAGATAGATGACTATGGGAGCCCGACCCCTCCGCACCTACAGGTTAAAATAATCAACCAACACTGCAGCAAAGAGAGAGGTGGAACGCATCTTTTTTGTATCATTGTGCATGCGCTCATGTCTATTGAGACATTTATCTTGTTGACTTTAAATAAGAAATCCCCCTTTAACTATAAGGAAACTTACACAAAACAAAACAAAAACCGCCCACACCGTTATTATACACCATGTTTTGGCAAGGTAAAGAGCTGTGGTTCCATCAGACTCCTGAAGATTGACACCCAACAGAAGGGAGAACGTCAGTAGGAAGAAGGCAATGTGAAAATGTACAGTATTTACTCCTGGAGGACTAGTACTGACAAACTAAAAGTGTTTCTTGCCTATCTGCCGTTCTCTTGGTTAGGCCCTTTCATTTTAATTAAAGATATCTTGTTTTCTCTCTGTACACTGTAACAGCATATCCGGCCCATCGCACGCCCACGATAACTAACAAGAACCCTCCCGATAAGAATAAGGACGCTATACTCGGCCTTTATTAAGGGGTTCAAGGTCGGCCCCAGGTGCCCACTATTTTTTGACCCAACAAAAGTTGGCTGACAACACTGGAAGTTTTATTTTTCTAACCAAACAAAATAAAAAGACCACACGGCCCTAAAAAACCATATGGGTCAACATTAATCGTGAGTAGAATGGGAAGAAACCTATTTTATTATTATCACAGAGTTCACAGGAATGAAGAAACCAAGGAAAGTCTTCGTCTCCCTTTCTTCCTCTGGATCTTCGGGGACTTTTCAGTTTTCCCACCTGGCACCACCACTGTTCAGAGGGATCTTTTTCCTCCTTCCTGGTGGGAATTTTTCCCAAACTGAGAACCTCTCAGATTGTCATGGATTCAATCATGTTCCATCCCAAGGTACAAGGTCTACTCATGGTGAAGGACCTGCTCTTTCCTCTTCCTCCTGACTTTGTTATCGATTTAATGGCTTTTCCCAAGACTGCAGCGGAGGCCCATGAGAGGGTTGTGAACTGGAGAACCCCAGGTAACCAGGTAAACACATCCTTGGAACCAGTTGGTATGGTTTTCAGTGTAATAAAAAAATCACGTTTGCCATGTTCCTACAGGGAACGGTACTGGTGTGTTAATGCCTTATCTTCCTCTTTGGATGGAAGTCGTTTAGATGTATGGGGAACGTACCAACTCCCCCCCATCTAACGTTGAACTCCGTTGACTCATCACCCACACACTGTGTTTAGGCCTTCCCAGGCTGGACAGGGCCCCTGGCCTCTCCAATCGGCTTAGAAGGGATTTCTCAGTAAGTTTCTTACCGAAACAAACACATCCCCGTTTCAGAGACGGTAGCTGGAGTGGTAAAATAGAAGGTGAGAATTATAAGAAACATTTCCTTTCTGGACTCTGCTTGCTAGCTGACCTCCTGCTTCACACCTCCATCTGGCTAATGGCACCCAGGGGAGAAAGTCAATTAGGAGGAGAAGGCATGACAAGGACCCTGCCCCCTCCTTCCTGCTACAGTTTTTACATATGTAGTCTTCATTCTCCCCATTTCGGAAGAGACCCCCCCACACACACCTGTGAAACCACTCTCACATCCCCCGTCACACTGAACCCCCAGTCAACCTGCAGATCATCAAGACCGTTAATAAACCATATTGTATCCAATCTATATACAATACTAGCAAAGTTTGCGCTGTGCACAGTGGGAATGTGTGTGTGGTGTGGTGTGCTATGTGTAATGCGTGCTCCAGTATGGAACCACCAGGAAACATCCAGGGGAAAATAATAAAATTAGCCTGAATGTCCTTAAAAAGACCCAAACAGATCGCATCATATGACATGGACAAACACACATTACCCCCCCTTTCCTATACTACCTGCCAGCAGAATATAGGGTCAGTGGGTATTAAACCTGCAGGGTCTGAGAACTGACCCGGGAATCTATACAGCACCTTTGGCAATCTAAGACCCTCTAGTGTATCCATTTAACCATGCTGGGATCCTCACTGATAGTATTTACCCATCATTGCAGATTTACAGTCACTATGGGGTTGGACTGGGACACAGGATACTGTTGATATACAGTAGGAAAGTTCTGTTGTATTCACTTAGATTCAACTGGACTTGAAAGTAGTTCTCATCCGACTGGCGAAACGTCCTTCAGAACTACATTCAAGTCCAGTTTGTCTTAATTGATACAACAGATATACCATGACCGGATGATGAGAACTTCACAGCATGTTAGGGACAGAGGTGTGGATAGAGAAGCTAAAAAGCTCCACACAAGTAGTAAATGGGAAGTAGACCTTCTTATAACAGAAGGTACCACCTCATGCTTAATAGCATTGCACTAATAATCTAAAAACCAATTAAACACATATTTCGCACTTAAAGAAATGGGGTGGGGACATGCAAATATCTTATTGTTAGCCTTGGCAAAGGCATGTGTTAGATATAATAACAGCTAATGGTATAGAGAGGCTCGGGTTTATAACTTATAACCAATCACGCTTGAAAACTACAATTCCCAGCATTCTGTTAGCAGTAGCTTATTTTCTTAATAACGTGTAGGTAAGGCATCTGTCTAGACCTAATATAGCTTTAAAGGTATAGGCAGGGGTGTTAAGCTTGTGACCTTCACATGTTTTGAAAACACAAATCCCAGCCATTCCCGGTGTCACAGAAAGCTGGAAAATGTAGTTTTTTCACCATACATCCTGGAATCAAAGCCATTATCCTGACTTACAGACATTAAAAGCCCACGTCATGCTTTGGCACTCCTACCCAGGGTTTGAACATGCAAGGATTTCTCTGACCCTTGCCTTCGCATCCAGTAGCTATAACATTGGATAGGAAGCATTAACTGGGTCACTTAAAGCATCAGCTCTGCCGCTCCTCGCAGCCCTTAACACGCTGATGTTACGGAAATTACATCATTTTAGCGTGACTTTAAAGGCTTCGCTTTGTGGCGGCAGCGCAAGTACCCCCCGGAAGAAGCACTTCGTTGTGGCCATGCCCAGGTAATTACCAGAGTTCTTGCCTCTTTACGCTAAGTAGTTAACCCCAGCTGGCACAATCAGACCCTCATGGATGTTAGTAATTCCACTTCCTTTTAGTGTGGTCTACATGGAGAACCCTGTAGAAATCCTGAGGGGAGTGGCTAGACCTACTATTTGGAGTTTTCCCATCAAACTTAGGTGGCCAGTAAAGTAAGTTTAAGTTTATTAAATTGTAATCATTTGTTTTGTGTCTCCGTGGTAAGAGAAGTACTATACTTTTATAGTTAATTTTGTTATGGTGATTTTGATAAAAATAGTGATAAGTAAATTACACACATACATCTATACCTTCTATGTGTAATAGTGTTATATACCCCTCCACCTATTATTTGCTCCTAAAACTTAATGCAATCTCTGTATAAAATATTAACTATTTATATAATATAAGAGATATATATACCCACAGCACACACAACGCATCTCTATACAGTAACACTCTGTATTAACTTTAACGCCCTATATTATAAAACAATCTCTATATATTAACTCCTAAATATAGTCATCTCTCTATTTAACCCCTTGTAATATTTACAATCTTATATTAACCTTAAATAATAATAAACCTCAATATATTACAAGCTATCTACATGGTTCCACCCTAACTAACTCCTGCCTCCAATAAGTGTCTGCCGACTGCCTCCTACATCCAATCAAACGTGCTCCGACTGCCCTCCTGACTCCATCACGTTCCTCCGACTGCCTCCTGACATCCAATCACGTGCCTCCGACTGCCTCCTGACATCCAAGCACGTGTCCTCCTACTTGCTCCTTTTGCCATCTCCTCCTGGATGTCTGACAACCAGACTCAAACTGAATCTTTTAAAACTGAACTGATCGTTTCCCCACCTAAACCTTGGGTCCGTCCCATCTTTCTCCATCTCTGTTGACAATCCCCCCCCCCCCCATTTTCCCCCGTCCAAATCGGCACGCTGCCTAGGGAGGTAATTAGCTCCACTCTCTGACTCCTTTTCTAACCACATTAACTATGTTGTGAAAACCTGCCGCTTATAGCCAAATCCACAGGTTCCTTCTCTCCCTCCTCCCGACCACCGCTATGCTTATCCATGCTCACCTCATCCATCAACGCCGGACTATTGTAAACCTACTTACTTACGGTATTCCTGCTTTTCCCACCTCTCTCCCCCCTTCCGTCTATACTTAACTCTGCCACATTTATTTGTTTCACTTGCTAATAAACAGGATCCCAAATCCCTCTTACCGAACAACAACCCTGGCTTCCCGTATAAACAGCGCATTGTATATAAAATTCCAACATTTACACATGCCCTTTAAACACTCGTGTAAGGGAGTACAATTGGAACACCACACAGTCGCTTGTCATATATTAGTCTGCATATTACACCTCGATATGCTTAACTGTTAAAGGCTTGTCCACCTTTCTCTCTCTCAGCGTCCTTCGTCTCCTTTTACATTTCCCTTCAATTCATTGTTTGTTTTTTGCAGTACCATGTGTAAATATAGATTTTATTACTCCTTCTTAGTATATGAAATCAAAACCAATGGGAGGCGACCTCCTTCCGTAACTATAATGAAATGAAAACCAATGGGAGGAGACTCCTTACTAATACTGCAAACCAATTGTAGTAGACTCCTTACATATGAATGAAAACCAATTGGAGGAGCTCCTTACTATATGAAAAAAAACAAATGGGAGGAGACTCCATACATATGAATAATCCAGTGGAGGAGCCTCCTTACTTAGGATGTTTAACCGCAGTGGAGGAGACTCTTTACATAGGATGAGATCCAGTGGGAGAGTCTCCTTATATAAGGATCAAATCCACGTGGGAGGATACTCCTTACTATAGGATGAAATCCAGTGGTAGGATACTCCTTACTATAGATGAAATCCAGTGGGGGGACCTCAATTATAGGATGAAATCGCATTGGGAGGAGACTCCTTACTAATAGGCATGAACAATCCATGAGGGGACTCATTAATAGGATTGTACCAGTGGGAAGATACTCCTTAACTATAGGATTGTAACCAGGGGAGGAGACTCCTTTACCTTAGGATGAATCCAAGTGGGGAGGAGACTCCTTAACTATAGATGTAACCCAGTGGGACGGGAGAATCTTACTATAGGTGAAATCCAGTGGGAGAGACTCCTTAACAGTCCTTTCTATAGATGAAGTTAGACTGGATCAGGTGATACAATCTATATTTACAATGAAGGAAAAAACAAACAAGAGAATGAAACAATGAAGTTTAAAATATATACCAGTGTGTAGATGTCCTTTACCCTCCATGTCTAAACCCTAATGGGTGAAGGAGAAGGAGCTGAAGGGATTGTCAGATGCTTTTAGATTTTCTTTCTTCTCTATGACCGGTGATATAGTGACAATCAGGACTTACCTGTATCCTGCACGGCCGTGTGGCAGTTCTGTGCTTGTGCGGGCACAGACTGGCTTCTCATCACAATCCTGGCCTCCGCTTCCTCCGCTCCAGACCAGTATTATTTTTCGTATGGCAATATCCCACTTTCTTCTCTCTTCTCTTCCTGCAAAGTCTTTGCTCATTTCAGCCTGGCTGCAGCCGCTTTCTCTCCTCCTTCTTCCTCCTCTTCTTTCGTTCCTCCTCCTTGGCCAGCCTCTTGGCCACCTTGCTCAGCTCTTTGGCTTGTCGTGCCCAACTTTAACATTTTTCTTTTTGCTTTTATCAGTTTTTTGGACCTTTGTTTGCCCGCGGCCAGCAGTGCTTCCGCCCGTTCCCCACTTCCGCTTTTACGTTTTTTCTCACGACTCCCTATTTTTCCGCCCTTGTGGCTCTCGTCAAACTACATCCTGCACATTAACACATATAAATACTCAAGCACATGTACCTCAATAATGAAATAGACAATCAAGTATTAGACACTAAACTACCGCTTATGCACCATGGGATACAATAGTGACATGATTAGTTATGGACGATAAAACGGTACAATTTGTTCCTCACATGGAGTGAATAATTACTCTAGAGTGAAGCGTATCCCTTATACTTGAAATAAACCCTAATCCTACAAGCTGGTAGCTGGGTGATTGATTATAACATATATTGGGTCTAACACTCCGTGTCCCTTCCGGCAGTAACAAGAATTAGCTTACTCAATTAAAATACAACTCGGTAACATAAGCTTAATATCCTGATTAATGATGTTGTAATGGGAAATTACTTCTTATAACACAGGGTTTTTTGTGAATTTTTTCTTTTCTCAATAGGCAGTGGTTAGCATAAAAGAAGTTTTTGCTTTTTGTGCATTTGTAGTTATACTTTCAGTAATAACTGAAAAAAATCCCCCTCCTCTCTTAACCAAACGTCCTCACTGTATCAGACCTGACTCTCTGTAATAGTCAGACATGCTCTGTAATCACTATCACCGCAACTTGGGTGCAGGTTAACGTTAGAGGAAAAATATTAATTACCCATTACCCGCTCCCTGCAAAGTGTTAGCAGCAAGAACTATTCTCTACAGCTGCAGGTTTATGCTAATGAGCGTTAGACTTGACAGCTGATCTCTGATGGATATCCAAAGGAATGGGAAGAAATCAGTCAAAAACCTTCCCCGCTGAGGGCTGAGAAAAAAGGATATTTTATACGTTATTAAAGATCTTTCATTGTGATGGATTACTGGCCAGACCACAGCGAGAGCCATATAGCGGTCCTCTCTACTGTGTATTGGTCGGTTTATGAGTATTTCCAATAACAGATTAACCTTGTGAAAACGCGAACTAAAATTTACCTCCATGAGTGCTAGTAACCGCTCCTCAGAAGGAGAGTGTGTGCCTGCACAGAATTCCGCCGATTGCTGCGTTTCAATCCAGTTGATCCTCCAGAAGGTCTCCGAGCATCATGAGTTCCTCTAACTGAACAACTTTGCTCCTAGTGACAGCTGCAAGTACATGGCTCTAAGGTAGCGCACGAGGGGGGGTTTTTCCTGTGCTGCCTTCCGGGGGTGCCTGAATCTGTGACACGGAAACAATGTCATATAATGGAGTGAACTTTATTCCAATCTTACTGTCAATAAAGTAATTCATCTTTGGGTTTTAACCAAACATGTCCAAGTCATATATGAGTTTTGTTCCATCCACCGACTTACATTATAACTGAATCGGTTCTCACCACCTTGGCCGCAGCTCTGGAAGCCGATGAGTAAGCTGCGCGCACAGAACGAGGATTTGTCCACATGTGGCTACGACTTCCTAGACTTGATAGGGATCTCCTCATCCAAAACAGGTTTGGTTCAAGGCTGCTGGAAGATTTTCACACCTGCCGGTAGTCCTGTAATACAAGACCTATCAGCACGTCCCCACATCCACCCAATAAACCCATCAATCTAAACGTGTCCCTTACAACTATTGGCTGAACCCCCAAAAAACAATATAGGATACATGTCTTACGGAATGGCCCCTTGAACAATAGAACTGGCCACATGTCAGTTACCTCCGCCAATGGTCCTATTTTATACAACACATTATTAACCCTGCAGTACCTGCACACTACCGAGATATTAATGCTAATTATTTTGTCCCCGATTCTGGGCCCCTCCCTCAATAACCGTCAATCAAGGCTGTGGATTCTGACATAAACATCCATGATTGACTGCTGTTTTCCCCTTCTGAATCCTCGCACACGCTCAAGCTTATGAAAAGCTCATTGAGCCGAGGGAGGGGGCATATACTTTACCAGAACGAATAAAACTTAATTAAATATCTGATTAAAAATCCATGTATACATGTTAATAATACAGTAGGTGGTTGTGGTCAATAACAGACAATCACCAGCGTTTTGTTTAGGGTGATACATGGCCCTTAAAACGAAGTTTAGATGTGGTGCCCCCTCCATGATTATTGGTGGAAGTTACCTGGGGGACCCAGGGATATCACCTTTTAACATCATAACCGTATCGTCTCTCTAATATCCTCTCGAATCATCCTCTTCAATCGTCGTAACCCAACCGGTGTCCTGGTGGAGATGGGTTTTCCAATTAGAACAAAGCCCTCCGGCTAAAGAGTTGCTGCGGAAACTGGCAAATTGCCCTGTAAGGAAGAACATGGTTTCACGACAGTCCGTGTCTGCCCCCCAAACAAGAAAAGCTTAATTAGATTGGGAATAATTCTAAGAAATGATCCCTGGCCTAACAACTTCTATAACGGATAACTAAGCAATGCTTTGGGTTTTTTTATCCCCCCAGCCCCACAATCAATAGAAAGCACAATGTACTCAATTGTTTTTTAGGTCTTTAACCATTAAAGACCTAGAACTGTCACCATCGTTTTAGAGGTCTTGACCATTAGGGAACTAAACCTGTACCATCATTTTTTAGGTCTTGACCATATAGGGAACTAGAACTGGTCAAACCAATCGTTTTTAGGTCTTGACCCATTAGGGAACTAAAAGAACTGTCCCCATCGTTTTAGGTCCTTGACCTTAAAGCCCTAGAACGGTCACCATCCGTTGTTAGGTCTTTGACCATTAGGGACTAGAACTGTCACCATCCGTTTTAGGTCTGACCATTAGGGAGCTAGAACTGTCACCAGCGTTTTTAGGTCTTGACTATTTAAAAGGAGACCTGAACTGTCACCATCGTTTTAGTTCTTGACCATTAGGTGGAACTCGAACTGTCACCAACGCTTTTAGGTCTTGCCCATTAGGGACCTAGAACTGCACCATCTTTTTTAGGTCTTGGCCATTAGGGACTAGAACTGTTCCACCCCTCGTTTTAAAGTCTCGACATTAGGACCTAGAACCTGTCACCATTTGTTTTAGGGCTTGACCATTAGGGAACTAGAACTGTTCACCTTGTTTTTCAGTTCTCGCCATTAGGGAACTAGAACTGTCACCATCGTTTTAGGTCTTGACCATAGGGAACTAAACTTCAACCATCGTTTTAGAGGTCTTGATCATTAGGGAACTAGAACTTTCACCAATTGTTTTTTATCTTGACCATTAGGGAACTAGAACCGTCACCATCATTTTGAACTAGAACTGTCACCATCCGTTTTAAAGGTCTTGACCATTAGGGACTAGAACTGTCACCATCGTTTTATGTCTTGACCATTAGGGAGCTAGACCTGTCCCCTCATCGTTTTAGGTCTTTGACCATTAGGGAGCCTAGACGTCAACATCGTTTTAGTCTTGACCATTAGGACCTAGAACTGTCGACCATCCGTTTTAGTTGTTGAACCATTAGGAACTAGAACTGTCACCATCCATTTTTTAGGTCTTGACCATTAGGGTACCTAGAACTGTTCACCATCGTTTTATAGTCTTGACCATTAGGGAAACTAGACTGTCACACCGATCGTTTTAGGTCTTGATATTAGGGAACTAGAACTGTCACATCGTTTTAGTCTTGACCTCTAGGAGCTGACTGTCACCATGTTTTACGGTCTGACATTAGGGACCTAGAACTGTTCACATCGTTTTTAGGTCTTGACCATTAGGGAACTAGAATGTCCACCAACGTTTTAGGTCTTGACCATTAGGGACCTAGAACTGTCACCCAATATTTTAGTCTTGGCATTAGGGAAACTAAACTGTCACCTCGTTTAGGTCTCGACCATTAGGGACCTAGAACATGTCCCAGTGTTTTGTCTTGACCATTAGGGAACTAGAACTGTCACCATTGTTTTAGGTCTTGACCATTAGGAACTAGAACTGTTCACCATCGTTTTAGGGCCCTTGACCATTATGGAACTAGAACTGTCACCATCCTGTTTTAGGTCTTGATCATTAGGGAACTAGAACCTGTCACCATCGTTTAGGTCTTGACCATTAGGAAACTAGAACTGTCCCACCATCATTTTGGCTAGAAACGTCACCATCGTTTTAGTCTTGACATTAGGGAGCTAGAACTGGTCAAACCATCGTTTAAGTCTTGACCATTATGAAGCTAGAACGTCCACCATCGTTTTAGGTTCTTGACATTAGGGACCTAAACTGTCACCATCCGTTTTAGGTCTTGAACCATTAGGGACCTAGAAACTGTCACCATCGTTTTAGGTCTTGACCATTAGGGAACCTAGAAACTGTCACCACCACGTTTTAGTCTTGACCATTCGGGAACTAGAACTTCACCATTGTTTTAGGTCGTCACCATTCGGGAACTAAGAACGGTCCCCATTCGTTTTAGGTTCTTGACCATTAGGGACCTAGAACTGTCAACCCCATCCGTTTGTATGTCCTTGACCATTAGGATCTAGAAACTGTCACCATCTTTTTAGGTCTTCACCATTAGGGAACATAAAAACTGTGCAACATCGTTTTAGGTCCTTTCACCATTCGGGAACTAGAACTGTCACCATCGTTTTAGGTCTTGACATTAGGACCTAGAACTGTCACCATCGTTTTTAGGTCTTTGACCATTAGGGAACTCGAACCCCCTTTCACCATCGTTTTAGGTCTTTGACTCATTAGGGAACTAGAACTGTCACCATTGTTTTAAGGTCTTCACCATTCGGAACTATAACGTCACCATCGTTTTAGGTCCTTGACCATTAGGTGTACCTAGAACTGTCACCATCGTTTTTTAGGTCTTGACCATTAAGGGAACTAGAACTGTCACCGATCGTTTTAGGTCTTGACCATTAGGGACCTAGAACTGTCCAATTGTTTATATAGACTGTACCAGTGGGAACAAAAACCTGTCACCCATTGTTATTATAGAACTGTAACCAGTGGGAACATAGAACTGTCCCATCGTTTCTGACTGTAACCCGTGGGAACAAAAACGGGTCACCAACCAAATCGTTTATAGACTGTACCAGTGGGAACAAGAACTGTCACCATCGTTTATAGACGGTTACCATTGGGAACAAGAACTGGTCACCATCGTTTATAGACTGTACGCGAAGTGGGAACTAGAACTGTCACCATCGTTTATAGACTGTAACCAGTTGGAACTAGAACTGTCACATCTTTTATAGACGGTACCAGTGGGGAACTAGAAACTGTCACCATCGTTTATATAGACTGACCATTCGGGAACAAGAACTGTACCATCGTTTATAGCCTGTACCATGGGGAACAAGAACTGTCAACCATACGGTTTTATCAGACTGTACCAGTGGGAAACTAGAACTGTCACCATCGTTTATATAACTCGTACCAGTGGGACTAGAACTGTCAACCATCGTTTATTTTAGACTGTAACCATTGGAACTAGACTGTCACCATCCGTTTATAACTGTAACCAGTGGAAAGAACTGTCACCATCGTTTATAGACTGTAACATGGGAACTAGAACTGTCCCAACCATCGTTATAGATGTACCATGTGGAACGAAACTGCACCAATCGTTTATTTATAGACTGTACCGTGGGAACTAGAAAACTGTCCACCAAATCGTTTATAGAACTGTACGCATTGGGAACTAAGAACTGTCCACCATCGTTTATAGAATGTACCAGTGGGAACTAAACTGTCCCATCGTTATAGACTGTACCAGGGGAACTAGAACTGTCACATCGTTTAAGCCTGCTCAGTGGGAATAGAACTGTCACCAACGTTATATAGACTGTACCAGTGGGAACAAGAACTGCACCATCGTTTATAGACTGGTTACCAGTGGGAACTAGAACTGTCAACCACCTCCGTTTATTAGACGTACGCAGTGGGAACAAGAACTGTCCACCATCGGTTTAAGACTGTACCAGTGGGAAACTGAACTGTCACCACTGTTTTATAGACTGTACCAGTGGGAACAAGAACTGTCACCATTGTTTATAGACTGTAACCAGTGGGAACTAGAACTGTCACCATCGTTTATGACTTACCGAGTGGGAACAGACTGTCACCATCGTTTATAGACTGGACCAGTTGGGAACTAGAACTTCACCATCGTTTATATAGACTATACCAGTGGGAAAAGAACTGTCACCATCGTTTATTTATAGACTGTACCGTGGGACCTAGAACTGAACTTGTCACCATCCCGTTTATCGACTAACCGTGGAACTAGAACTTTCACCAGTCACCATCGTTTATAAGGACTGTGTACCAGTGGGAACTAAGAACTGTCACATCGTTTAATAACTGTACCAGTGGGAACTAGAACTGTCACCACCATCGTTAAGAACTGTACATTGGGAACTAAACTGTCACCATCGTTTATAGCCGTACCAGTGGGAACACGACTGTCATCACCTATCGTTTTATTAGACTGTACCAGGGGAACTAAACTGTCACCATCGTTTAATATAGACTGTACCTGGGAATAGAACTGTCAAACCATCGTCTTATAGCCTGTAACCAGTGGGAACTAGAACTGTAAACCATGTTTTAGAACTGTAAAACCAGTGCGGAACTAGAACTGTCACCATCGTTTAATAGACTGTCCAGTGGAACTAGAACTGTCACCATCTTTATAGAACTGTACCATTGGGAACAAGACTGTCAAGCAGTCACCTCGTTTAAGACTGTACCAGTGGAACAGAACTGTCACCTCTTATAGACATACCATTTGGCACCTAGAACTGTCAACCATCGTTTTAACTGTACCATGGGAACTAGAACGGTCCCATCGTTTATTAGACGATACCAGTGGGAACTAGACTGTCCATGTTTATAGACTGTAACCAGTGGAACTAGAACTGTCAACCATCGTTATATAGGACTGTACCAGTGGAACTAGAACGCAACCATCGTTTATAGACTTAACCATGGGAACAAGAACTGTCAACCATCTTTATAGACTATACCATGGAACTAGAACTGTCAAACCAATCGTTGATAGACTGTCCAGGGGAACAAGAACTGTCACCATCGTTATAGACTATACCCAGTGGTAAACTAGAACTGTCACCATCGTTTATAGACTGTACCATGGGAAACAAGAAACTGTCAACCTCGTTAATGACTGTACCAGTGGGAACTAGAACCTGTCCACCATCGTTTATAGACTGGTACCAGTGTGAACTAGAACTGTCAACCATCGTTTATAAACTGTACCAGTGGGAACTAGAACTGTACATGAGTTCTAGAAAATTCAACCCATGATAAATAATTCACCAACATGGTAACTATCAAGTTTTATGAATAATCCCTTGCATTCCTTGACTTTTGCTTGTTGTTGAATAAAGCTTTATTTGATTTTGACCATAGTTCTGGTTTCAATCACTTTCTATAGATAAGCCATTTTCCCTTTATTCCCTAGGAAATACCAATAGACTGTCCACCCTAAGATCTAAATTATTTGGAAACCAAATGACTTTTCAGAGAATAAACACCTTAATTACCTCAGATAACTTAACCTGCCAGATCTGGATTGCTGCTGCTTTCTGCAACTCGGCACTGATGATCTTCTCGGTCTTGCTCTCTGGCCGCCTGCTCCACCATACGCTGGGCTCAACAACTGACAGCTTAGCCAGAGCACGGAGAGTTCTTCATTGGCCCAAAGCTGCCCGACTCGGTCCTGCCTTCATGGCCCTCTCTGTTAAACCGAAGGGCCTCTATCCCTCTGGCAGCGGGCACTGGGAAACAAAAAAAAGCTTCTGCAGCGAGAACCAGCAGTGACCGTATGGGTCCCTCAAGCGCGTCGTCGGGATCGCATCACGGTACAAGGGCATTTTCACATCCTTGGCCTGACCGTTGGAGCCCTTTTTCTGAGAGCTGGTTTTAGGCAGCGGAACACAGGTGCCTGGGAACCATCTTTACACGTTCACATTGGAGCATGAAACCACTCGCCGCTTCCGGCAAACACAAACCGCCCTCTCGATACGTTCTACTCATAGTCATCTGAACCAATTAGCTGACCGCAAGAAGGCATGCTCACTTTCTTTAGCTCCATTTCCTTGAACACTGCGACATGTAGGGGGAAACAAGTTCCTATCAGTTTGATGTTTGGTTTACCGCCGGCAAACTAAACTACTGTATGTGCATTAGCTCATTGTCCACCCAGGACACACCCAGACCGACACAGATTCAACCCCCACGCCATTCTTAGGCATCCACATCCTAACTGAACCATAATAACGGACTTACAACATTGCAGCATCCCGCGCTCTTCTAGAGAGCTCCTCTAGCTCACTAAATTGACTCCAATTCAAAATCCTCTCGTCATTATCTCCTTCGTCCTTCTTCCTCTTGTTTCGTCGGCTGCTGCCGTAACACCGATATTGGGTTCGCGGGCTCATATTCTGAATTGGAGGAAAATAAACGAATAGAGAACGTCTAGCAATCTTATTTAGTTTAAATTTCAGTCCCTGCATACAATTAACATTGAGCAGAGATGGGGCACTAAATTAATAAGGGGCGTGGGGGCTTGCTATCCGACAGATTAGACAAGTTAGTGGCTGTTTACATTAGAGTAGTGATTTTTGCGTGGGGACCTGATACTTTATAACACTTTATATACACATAATCTTAATGGGGCTACAATAAACTCACTGGTGCAATGTGTTAGACAGACATATGGGTAGGTATAACTGTTTGGACTATGATGGACGTATGTCTTTATACATCTCCAATACTATGTTACATGTACTGTTATACAGATATTATGGGTAAGGTATAAAGGTTGGACTTAGATGGCGTATGTCCGTTAGAATACAACCTCCAATACATGTTACTAGTAACTGTTATACAGACACTAATGGGTAAGGTATAAAGGTTGGACTAATACGACGTATGTCTTTATACACACCTCGCAATACTAGGTTACTATAAGTTTAACTGTTTATACAGAAACATTATGGGTAGGGTATAAAGGGTTGGCTATATGGACGTAGTCTTTATACAACCTCCCAATCTATGTACTATGTAACTGGTTCCAGACATTATGGGTACGGTATAAAGGTTTGATTAGATGGACTTAGTCTTACATTACAACCTACAACCTCCAATACTATGTTAACTGTGTAACTGTTTACAACATTATAGTAGGTATAAGTTGGACTAGATGGACGTATGTCTTTATAACAACCTCCAATCCTATGTGACCTATGTAACTGTTTAGCAGACATTATGGGTAAATTGATAGGTTGGACTGATGGACGTATGTCTTTTATACACTTCCAATCTATGTTAACTATGTAACTGTTATACCGCATTATGGGTAGGGTATAAATGTCGGACTGACGGACGTATGTCTTATACACCTCCAATACGATGTTTATACTAGTAACTGTTATAGCAGACATTATGGTAGGGTTAACGGTTGGACTAGATGGACGTATGTCTTTATTACAACCTCCATACTATGTTAACTAGTACCGTTATACAGACATATGGGTAGTGGGGTTTTTTATAAAGGTGACTAGAGGACGTATGTCTTTATATACAACCTCCAATACTATGTTACTATGTAACGTTTAATACAGACATTAATGGTAGGGTATAAAGGTTGACTAGATGACGTAATTTCTTTTACACCTCTGTTAATTGCAATTATAATACTATAAAATGCATAATAAAATGAAATAATAAAACAGCAGCTGTAGAGTATCCAATATAAAATGTAGCCATACATGTGGTTATAATAGTATTGCACTCTTTCACCTTATAAGGGTGTGTTTATAGCAACGTTATTACATCATTTTGACTGTAGTAGGGTGTGGTTTATACAAAGTATTACATCATTTTACCTGTAGTCAGGGGGTGTGTTATAAAGCAACGTATACATCCTTTTTACCTGTAGTAGGGTGTGTTTATGCAACGTATTACATCCTTTTACCTGTAGTAGGGTGTGTTATAAGCAAGTATTACATCCTTTTACCTGTAGTGGAGTTGTGTTATAGCAATTATTACATCATTTTACCTGTAGTAGGTGTGTTTAATAGCAAAGTATTACATCTGTTACCTTAGTAGGGTGTGTTATAGCAAGTACTTCAATCATTTTACCTGTAGTAAGGTGTGTTATAGCAAAAGTATTACAATCATTTACCTGTAGAGGGTGTGTTATAAGCAAGTATTACTCCTTTTACCTGTAGTAGGTGTGTTAAAGGCACAGTATTACATCATTTTCACCTTATAGGTGTGTTATAGCAAAGTATTACAATCTTTTACCTGAGTAAAGGTGTGTTTTCGCAAAGTACTTACATCATTTTACCTGTACGTAAAGGTGGTGTTATAAGCAAAGTTATTACAACATCATTTTACCTTTAGTAAGGTGTGGTTATAAAGCAAAAGTATTACACTCATTTTCCTGTAGTAAAGGTTGTTATATCAATAGTACATCATTTTTAATTACCTGTAGTAAGGTGTGTTATAGCACATATTACATCATTTTATAGACCTGTATAAGGTGTGTTATAGCAAAGTATTACTCATTTTACCGTATTAGGTGTTTATAGGCAAAGTATTACTCATTTTACCTGTAGTAGGGTGTGTTTTTATATAGCAAAGTATTACATCCTTTTTACCTGTAGTAGGGTGTTGTTAATAGCAAAGTAATTAATCATTTTACCTGTAGTAAGTGTTTTATAGCAAAGTATTAACATCATTTTACCTGTGTAAGGGTGTTTATAGCAAAATATTCCAATCCTTTTACCTGTAGTAGGGTATGGTTATAGCAAAGTATTACATCATTTTAACTGTAGGAGGGTGTGTTTATCAGCAAAGTATTACTCATTTTATCTGTAATAGGTGTGTTGAGCAAAGTATTACATCATTTTAACCTGTAGTAGGGTGTGGTTATAGTCAAGTATTACTCATTTTACCTGTAGTAAGGTTGTTTCTAGCAAGTATTACAATCCTTTTACCTGTAGTAGGGTGTGTTATAGCAAAGTATTACATCATTTTACCTGTATTAGGGTGGTGTTTTAGCAAAAGTATTACATCATTTTTTACCTGTAGTAGTGGTGTGTTAATAGCAAAGTAGACAATCCTGTTACCTGTAGTAGGGTGTGTATAGCAAACGTATTACATCCCTGTTACCTGTCAGTAGTGTGTGTTATATCAAAGTTTTCCTCCTTTTACCTGTAGTAGGTGTGTTATAAGCAAGTATTACATCATTTTACCTGTCGTAGGGGTGGTTTTTAGCAAAGTATACATCATTTACCTGTAGTAGGTGTTTACAGCACAGTATTCACCTGTTACCTGTAGTCGGGTGTTTTATAATCAAAGGTATTACAATCATTTCACACCTTAGTAGGTGTGGTTATTACAAAGTATTACATACTTTTACCTGTGTAGGGTGTGTTTTAGCAAAGTATTACAATCATTTCAACCTATAGTAAGTGTGTTACTAGCAAAGTATTACCACTTTTAAACCCTGTAGTAGGGGTGTTAGAGCAAAGTATTACATCATTTTACTGTTAAGTGGGTGGTGTTTATGCAAAGTATTACCTCATTACACCTGTAGTAAGGTGTGTTAAGCAAAGTATTACATCATTACCTGTATAGGGTGTGTTATAAAGCAAAGTATTCATCATTTCACCTGTGTAAAGGTGTGTTATAGCAAGTATTACATCTTTCACCTTAGTAAGGTGTGTTATAGCAAGTATTACATACATCCTGTTCCTGTAGTAGGTGTGTTTATAGCAAGTATTACATCATTTCACCTTGTAAGTGGTGTTAGAGCAAGTATTACATCATTTTAACCTGTAGTAGGGTGTGTTATAAGGAAAGTATTACATCATTTTACCTGTAGTAAGGTGTGTTTTATAGCAAGTATTACATCATTTTACCTGTAGTAGGGTGTGTTATAGCAAAGTATTACTCATTTACCTGTTAGGGTGTGTTAATAAGCAAAGTATTACATCATTCACCTGTGGTTGTAGTAGGGTGTGTTTTATAGCAAGTATTACATCATTTTTACCTGTAGTAAGTGTTATAGCAAAGTAATTACAAGCATTTCAACCTGTATCAAAGGTTGTGTTATAAGCAAAGTATTACATCATTTTACATGTAGTAAGGTGTTTTAGCAAAGTATTACATCATTTACCTGTAGTACGGTGTGTTAGAAATAAGCAAGTATAACATCCTTTTACCTGTAGTAGGGTTGTTTTAAGCAAAGTATTACACATCATTTTACCTGTAGTGAGGGTGTGTTATAGCAAAGTAGTACATCTTTTCACTGTGTAAGGTGTTTTAGCAAGTATTTTACAATCTTTTACCTGTAGTAAAGGTGTTTTATACAAAGTATATACATACTCATTTTTACTGTATAGGGTGTGTTTATAGCAAAGTATTACATCATTTTCTGTAGTAAGGTGTGTTATAGCAAAGTTAGTCCTCATTTTACCTGTAGTAAGGTGTGTTATAGCAAAGTATACATCATTTAACCTGTATAAGGGTGTGTTATACAAAGTATTACATCATTTACCTGTATTAAGGGGTGTTATAAGAAAGCAAAGTTATTCCATCATTTTACCTGTAAGTCGATGGTTGTGTTATAGCAAAGTATTACATCATTTCACCTTATTCGGTGTGGTATAATAGCAAAGTAATTACATCATTTTACCTGTAGTAAGGTGTGGTTATAGCAAAGTAGTACATAATTTCACCTGTTAGTAAATGTGTGTTATAAGCAAGTCAATTACATCATTTTAACCTGTAGTAGGGTGGTTATAGCAAAAGTGATTAAATCATTTTAAACCTGAATAGGGTGGTGTATAGCAAAGTATTACAATCTTTTACCTGTAGTAGTGTGTTTTATAGCAAAGTATACATCCTGTTACTGTCAGTAGGGTGTGTTATCGCAAAGTTTACATCATTTTTACCTGGTAGTAAGGTGTGGTTATGCAATTATTACATCATTTTAACTGTAGTACGGTGTGTTATAGCAAAGTATTACATCACTCCTTTTACCTGAGTAGGTGTGTGTATAGCAAAGTCTTACATCATTTTACCTGTAAAGTAGGGTGTGTTATAGCAAGTCTTACAATCATTTTTACCTGTAGTAGTGTGTGTTATAGCAAAGTATTACATCATTTTACCTGTAGTATGGTGTTTAGGCAAAGTATTACATCATTTTACCTGTAGTAAGGTGTGGTTATAGCAAGTATTACATCCTTTTACCTGTAGTAGGGTGTGTTATACAAAGTATTACATTACATCATTTTACGCCTTAGTAGGGGTTGTTTATAGCAAGTATTACAATCATTCTTACTGTAGTCGGGTGGGTGTTATAGCAAAGTATTAACGATCCTGTTACCTGTAGTAGGTTGGTGTTATAGCAAAGTATTACATCCTGTTACCTTTTTAGTAGGGTGTGTTATAGCAAAGTATTACATCCGTTTACCCCTGTAGTAGGTGTATTATAGGCAAAGTATTTACATCATTTTACCTGTAGCTAGGGTGTGTTTATAGCAAAGTATTACATACTCATTTTACCTGTAGTAGGGTTGTTACAGCAAAGTTACATCCTGTAACCTGTAGTAGGTGTTTATAGCAAGTATTACATATTTCACCTGTAGTAAGGTGTGTTATAGCAAATTATTATCATAATTGTTTTACCTGTAGTAGTGTGTGTTTTGAAGCAAAGTATTACATCATTTCACCTGTAGTAAGGGTTGGTGTTATAGCAAGTATACATCATTGTTATTTAACCTGTAGTAGGGTGTGGTTTATAGCAAAGTAGTTTACATCAGTTTTACCTGTAGTAAGGGTGTGTTATACAAAGATTACATCATTTCACACCTGTAGTAAGGTGTGTTATAGCACGTCTTACATCATTTTACCTGAGTAGGGTGTTTATAGCAAATTATTTACCATCATTTCAGCCCTGTAGTAAGGTGTGTTAATAGCAAGTTAATTACATCAGTTCATCACCGGTAGAAGGTGTGTTAATAAAGCAAAGTAGTAAATTACATCCTGTTACCTGTTAGTAGGGTTGTTATAGCAAAGTATTACTCATTTCAACCACCTGTAGTAAGTGTGGTAATAGCAAGTATTACATCATTTACCTGTAGTAGGGTGTGGTTATAGGCAAAGTAGACTCATTCTTACCTGTAGTAATGGTTGTTATACCAAGTATTACATCATTTTACCTGTAGTAGGGTGTGTTTATAGCAAATATTACATCTTTTTACCTGTAGTAGGTTTGTTTATAGCAAAGTATTACATCATTTCACCTGTAGTAGGTTTGTTATAGGCAAAGTATTAAACCATGCATTTACCTGTAGTAAAGTGTGTTAATAGCAAAGTATTACACATCATTTCACCTGTAGTAAGGTGGTTATAGCAAGTAGTTCATCATTTTACCTGTAGTAAGGTGTGTTATGCAAAGATACATATTTTACCTGTAGTAAGTGTGTTATAGCAAGTATTACATCATTTTAACTGTAAGTACGGGTGTGTTAGACAAAGTCCTTACATACAACAATCTTTTACCTGTAGTAGGTGTTTTATAGCAAAGTATTACATCATTTTACCTTATAAGTGTGTTATAGCAAAGTATTACCATCATTTTACCTGCTATACGGTGTGTTATAGCAAAGTATACACTCATTTTACCTGTAGTAGGGGGGTGTAACAAAGTAGTTTTCCATCATTACCTGTATAAGTGTGTTTATACAAAGTATTACAAAATCATTTTACTGTAGTAAGGTTGTTATAGCAAAGTATTACATCATTTTACCTGTGTAAGTTGTGATAGCAAAGTATTACATCATTTTTACCTGTAGTATGTGTGTTATATAGCAAAGTATTACATCATTTTAACCGTGTAAGTAGGGTGTGTTATAAGCAAGTAATTCATCATTTCACCTGTATAGGGTGTGTTATAGCAAAGTATTACATCATTTTATACCGTAGTAATGTGTGTTATAGCAAGTATTACATCATTTTCAACCTGAGTAAGGTGTGTTTATAGCAAGTAATTACAAAAAAAAATCATTTACCTGTAGTAGGGTAGTTTATAGCAAGTATTACATCATTGTTACCTGAGTAGGGTGTTTTTTATAGCAAGTTTACATCATTTTATTCTGTAGAGGGTGTGTATAGCAAAGTAGTACATCATTTTACTGAAGTAGGGTTGTGCTGGCGTTCTTTTCTCAAGAACGTTCTAGCTGTTGCCGTTCTCTGCCAAGATACGTCTGCCGCAATCCTGGTGATTCACGTGCTGTGGAAGGGCATCAGGTCTTACAGGAATGGGCGGTCCTTAATAAGCAGGTTCTCCAGCTGCTCTAGATATGCGTAATGAGCACCACATCTGGAGGAAGCAAAAAGATTGCGGCAAGTAAACATAATTAATGTATTATCCAAACCGACATAATAAAATAATCAGAGGGTTAGTATGTCCTCCTCAGTCCTCAGTCAGTAGAAGTTACTTTACTGTAGGGAACTGTGGTACTCCATAAAAGTGCCCTTAAAAACACCCCCATTCCTACCTTTAAAACAATAGGGGACCGCTGTGTTAGCTGCATCTATCCAAAGTAACAGCAGTCGTGTTTTCACTAGCACATAGCCACACCATTGCTCCACCTCCCATGCCCAGTTCTATCCTACTACTGTAACACAGCATCAGCTTGTGTAGATCATAATCCAATCCCCCCAAGCTTCTTAATAATATTTAAAGTTAACCACAAATCTGAAAAGAAGACTCTGTCCTCCCTAAGGTGTCCATAGGTAAAGAAAGGACAGACAATGGTTGCAGGTCTGTAAATAGCGAATAAATAAGATTTTAATAAGATATTTTGGAGCTTCTTACACAGCACATCATTTGACTGTCACTCCACTTTCTTGTTGATCCTACTCAGAGTGTAACTTTACAAGCCTATAACTTGGATACAGAGAAGCTAGAGACATCATCCTAGGCATGTTTGGATTCAGCAAACCTCCCCTTTCCTTTTTTTTGCCTTCCTCTGGATCATTGTTTAGTTAGGGTTAAAAGGATGGTGTCATAAAACGGTTGGACTAAGTGGACTATGTCGTTATACAACCTCCAATCCTAGTTTACTATGTAACTGTTATACAGACATATGGGTAGGGTATAAATTGGACTAGATGACGTATGTCTTATATCAACCTCCAATACTATGTTACTATGTAACTGTTATACAGACATTTTGTGTAGGGTATAAAGGTTGGACTAGACGGACGTTGTCTTTATACAACCTCCCAATACTATGTTACTATGTAACTGTTATACAGACAATTATGGTAGGGTAATAAGGTGGACTAGATGACGTATGTCTTTATACAACCTCCAATACTATGTTACTTGTAACTGTTATACACCTAGGGTAGGGTTAAAGGTTGGACGATGGACATATGTCTTTACTACAACCTCAATACTATGTTACTTGTGTAACTGTTATACAGACATTATGGGTAGGTATAAAGGTTGGACTAGATGGACATATGTCTTTATACAACCTCCAATACTATGTTACTGTGTAACTGTTATACAGACATTAGGGTAGGGTATAAAGGTTGGACTAGATGACGTATGTTCTTATACAACCTCCAATACTATGTTACTATAACTGTTATACAGACATTATGGGTAGGGTATAAAGTTTGGACTAGACGGACGTAGTCTTTATACAACCTCCAATACTATGTTACTATGTAACTGTTAACAGACATTATGGGTAAGGTATAAAGGTTGGACTAGACGGACGTATGTCTTTATACAACCTCCAATACTATGTTACTATGTACTGTTATACAGACATTATGGTAGGTATAAAGGTTGGACAGATGGCGTATGTCTTTATACAACCCAAACTATGTTACTAGTAACTGTTTATACAGATATTATGGGTAGGGTAAAAGGTTGGACTAGCGGACGTATGTCTTTATACAACCTCCAATACTATGTTACTATGTAACTGTTATACAGACATTATGGGTAGGGTATAAAGTTGGACTAGATGGACGTATGACTTATACAACCTCCAATACTATGTTACTAATGTACTGTTATACAGACATTATGGGTAGGGTATAAAGGTTTGACTAGATACGTATGTCTTTATACACCTCCAATACTATTTTACTATGTAACTGTTATACAAACATTATGGTAGGTATAAGGTTGGACTAGATGGACGTATGACTTTATACAACCTCCAATACTATGTTACTATGTAACTGTTATAACAACATTATGGGTAAGGTATAAAGGTTGGACTAAATGGACGTATGTCTTTATACAACCTCCAATACTATGTTACTATGTAACGTGTTATACAGACATTATGGGTAGGGTATAAGGTTGGACTAGACGGACGTATGTCTTTATACAACCTCCAATACTATGTTACTATGTAATGTTTACAACATTGGGTAGGGATAAAGATTGACTAGACGGACCGTATGTCTTTATACAACCTCCACAATGTTACTATGGTAACTGTATACAGACATTATGGGTAGGGTTATAGTTGGACTAGACGGACGTATGTCTTTATCAACCTCCAATACTATGTTACTATGTAACTGTTATACAGACATTATGGTAAGGTATAAAGGTTGGACTAGATGGACAGTATGTCTTTATACAACCTCCAATACTATGTTACTATGTACTGTTATACAGACATTATGGGTAAGGTATAAAGGTTGGACAGATGGACGTATGTCTTTATACAACCTCAACTATGTTACTATGTAACTGTTTACAGACATATGGGTAGGGTATAAAATGGTGGACTAGACGGACGTTATGTCTTTATACAACCTCCAATACTATGTTACTATGTAACTGTTATACATACATTATGGGTAGGGTATAAAAGTTGGACTAGATGGACGTTATGTCTTTAACAACCTCCAATACTATGTACTATGTAACTGTTATACAGACATTATGGGTAGGGTATAAAGGTTGGACTAGATGACGTATGTCTTTATACACCTCCATACTATGTTACTATGTAACTGTTATACAGACATTATGGGTAGGGTATAAAGGTTGGACTAGATGGACGTATGTCTTTATACAACCTCCAATACTATGTTACTATGTAACTGTTATACAGACATTATGGGTAGGGTATAAAGGTGGACTAGACGGACGTATGTCTTTATACAACCTCCAATACTATGTTACTATGTAAACTGTTATACATACATTATGGGTAGGGTATAAAAGTTGGACTAGATGGACGTATGTCTTTATCAACCTCCAATACTATGTTACTATTAACTGTTATACAGACATTATGGGTAGGGTATAAAGGTTGGACTAGATGGACGTATGTCTTTATACAACCTCCAATACTATGTTACTATGTAACTGTTATCAGACATATGGGTAGGGTATAAAGGTCGGACTAGATGACGTATATTCTTTATACAACCTCCAATACTATTTTACTATGTAACTGTTATACAGACATTATGGGAGGTATAAAGTTGGACTAGATGGACGTATGTCTTTACAACCTCCAATACTATGTTACTATGTAACTGTTATACAGAATTATGGGTAGGTATAAAGGTTGGACTAGATGGACGTATGTCTTTATACAACCTCCAATACTATGTTACCATGTAACTGTTATACAGACATTATGGGTAGGTATAAAGGTTGGACTAGTGGACGTATGTCTTTATACAACCTCCAATACTATGTTACCGTGTAACTGTTATACAGACATTATGGGTAGGGTATAAAGGTTGGACTAGATGGACGTATGTCTTTATACAACCTCCAATACTATGTTACTATGTAACCGTTATAACAGACATTATGGGTAGGGTATAAAGGTTGGACTAGATGGACGTATGTCTTTATACACCCTCCAATACATGTTACTATGTAACTGTTAAACAGACATTATGGGTAGGGTATAAAGGTTGGACTAGATGGACGTATGTCTTATACAACCTCCAATACTATGTTACTATGTACTGTATACAGACATTATGGGTGGGTAGGTAAAAGGTTGGACTAGTGGACGTATGTCTTTATACAACCTCCAATACTATGTTACCTGTGTAACTGTTATACAGACATTATGGTAGGTATAAAGTTGGTACTAATGGATGGGCCTTTACTCAATACTGAGTATGAGGGTCTTTTCATAGAGAATGTGTATGGGAACAGTTTCCCTTTAGAAGAGATAAGCAAATTATTCCCATTGCAGGGAAGGTTTTAACTTATTATGGTTCTTCACACCTGAATGGCCCCACTTTAACGTCCGCTCTTTAGCCCTTTGTGTAGACCCCTTAAGAGCCAGCAGGTTTGGCAGGTATGCCTGGATATTTTTGGCTTCCATGATTAGCTTTCAATACTTTCCATGCTGTGTTGTGGCCTGGGAGGACAAAGATGAAAAAGAAACTTAATCAACCATCATTAAAAGGGGCTGTCTTATCATTGGCCGTGTTATACAATCCATTGTGGACACTTGAAACAATAAACTTTAGTTCACTATGGAACAAAAACGCCCGTCTAGTCCTGAACATTTGCAGACCTAGAATTCTATACACTTTTGGGCTTTGTAGCATCAGGGCTGTTATTCGTACCAACCAATCAGTCTACAGCAGAGAGATAATATCTGATTGGTTGATGCAGTTGAAGAGAGTGCAGACTTTCAGATCAACCAAATTTCAGTACAAACAGAGCCTATGCGCTGCACATACATACAGATCCCCTGTAATAGATCTATACAAACGTATCTCCCACTGAGAGACTCTGGTGACCATGGTTCTGGCCATGTCTATACCTGTATGAATGCACACCACTTAGGATGACTGGGCTCTTACCTCCCTGCCTGCACATGTCTTGGGCTTTCTCCTCCACCTCTCGGATACTGTGAGCAGTTCTTGAAGCTCGGCCATCGCCTTTCCACGGCATGATGAGGGGCCAAGCCCACTCCAGAGTCGATCAGTTTCTTCTGACATCTAAAGTAACCCGTGAGGTTCCGATAAAGTCTGACGCACTTCGTCCAACCAGCGCGCCTGCAGCAGCTCCTGTTTTAGCAACGGCAGCTCTGGTAGTTCCACGTACAGGCTGGATCCCAGGTCTATCAGACCTGGAGCTTGCCGGAGTCGGGGATCTCGTCACGCATGGCTTCCTGGCGCGATCTGGAACTCTTCACATCGTCAAGAAGGTCTATAAAAGGACAAGAAATTTATTTGGATCTTAAATATATTATAATACATCCCTTATATTATATAATATCCCTTATATATTCTATAAATAATGTATAATTTCATGGGGAATACATTGGGTGGTACTATGTTGGTGGGGGTGGGTACAAGTAATATACATAGGGACAGTGTTAATGTGATGTTTAAGCACTAATAGTTATATCATATTACAATTGTAGTAATGACATTAAGTATATAGAAATGGAAATAAGGCAAATATATAAATAAATAAAATTACTTGCCAGTCCCACTACTCCTGTTTGTAATGGAATCTTCAAAATGGAGTGTTAAGCCACACCCCAGGAAGTTTTACGGGAGGCAATGGAAGCTTACAAAGGAACATATTTCTCACTTCCCTTTTAGTGTTGTATCCAATGGTGTGCTTAATATTAGATTGACAGCAGTGTTAGCCAATCAAAACATTTCTGAGGTGTTAGTAGAAAGTTGCAAGGCTTATATGTCACTTCCTTTGTAAACCATGTGACAGTCTTAGTAAAAACATTCTTCTCACTCTCACACAACCCCACCCCTCCCCTCTCAATAGACAAAAAGGAGAACTGCTCTTGCTGGACAGGAAGGGATATCTATAGATCGGATAAGCAACCAGTAGATATCCAGATGTTTGGAAACTACAACTCCCAGAATTCCCTAACTACAGAGTGCTTGTAGAGATGCTGGGAGTTGTATTTTTCAAACATCTGGAGATCTACAGGTTGCTTATCCCTGCTCTATATGATAGGGGGACTGAAAGGAAAACATCTCCATGCCCATTTTCTCCGAGACAATGAAACAGAGTTTTTAAGTGGTTTTATTACATTATTTAACCAATAGACCCCATAGAAGCCATGAACCTGTGTCCTAACTGATAAATCTAATAAGATTGAAACAGGACAGGATCGTCGGGGTTCTTTATAGGACCCACCATTGACCAATAGTGACCCTCCTATCACATTGACCAATAGTGATCCCTCTCTATCACATTGACCATAGTGATCATCCCTCTCTAACACATTGACCAATAGTGATCATCCCTCTCTAATACATTGACCAATAGTGATCATCCCTCTCTAACACATTGACCAATAGTGATCATCCCTCTCTAACACATTGACCAATAGTGATCCCTCTCTAACACATTGACCAATAGTGATCATCCCTCTCTAATACATTGACTAATAGTGATCATCCCTCTCTAAACACTTGACCAATGTGATCATCCCTCTCTAACACATTGACCATAGTATCCCTCTCTATCACATTGACCATAGTGATCATCCCTCTCTAAACATTGACTAATAGTGATTCATCCCTCTCTAACATGACCATAGTGTACATCCCCTCTACCAGTTACTATAGTATCATCCCTCTCTAACACATTGACTAATAGTGATCATCCCTCTCTAACACATTGACCAATAGTGATCATCCCTCTCTAACACATTGACCAATAGTGATCATCCCTCTCTAACAATTGACCAATAGTGATCATCCCTCTCTATCACATTGACCAATAGTGATCCCTCTCTATCACATTGACCAATAGTGATCCCTCTCTATCACATTGACCAATAGTGATCATCCCTCTCTAACACATTGACCAATAGTGATCATACCTCTCTAACACATTGACCAATAGTGATCATCCCTTTCTAACACATTGAACAATAGTGATCATCCCTTTCTAACACAATGACCAATAGTGATCCCTCTCTAAACACATTGGTCTATAGTGATCCCTCTCTAACACATTGACAAATAGTGATCCCCTCTCTCTAACAACATTACCAATGGTGATCCTTTCTAACCATTGACAAATAGTGATCCCCTCCCTCCTACACATTGATCATAGTGATCCCTCTCTAACACATTGACAAATAGTGATCCCTCTCTAACACATTGACAAATATGATCCTCTCTCTAACACATTGACCAATAGTGATCCTCCTCAACACATTGACCAATAGTATCCCTCTCTAACACACATTGACCAATAGTGATCCCTCTCTAAGAACACATTGACCAATAGTGATCCCTCTCTAAACACACTGAATCAGTGATCCCTCTCTAAACACATTGACCAAGTGATCCCTCTCTACACACTGATCAATAGTGATCCCTCTCTAACAACTGACCAATGTGATCCCTCTCTAACACATTGACCAATGTGATCCCTCTCTAACACATTGACCAATAGTGATCCCTCTCTAACACATGACCAATAGTGATCCCTCTCTAACACATTGAACCAATAGTGATCCCTCTCTAACACATGACCAATAGTATCCCTCTCTAACACAATGACCAATAGTGATCCCTCTCTAACACATACCAATAGTGATCCCTCTCTCAACACTTGACCAATATGATCCCTCTCTAAACACAATTGACCAATAGTGATCCCTCTCTACACAATGACCAATAGTGATCCCTCTCTAACACCAAATGCCAATAGTGATCCCTCTCTAACAACTTTGACCAATAGTGATCCCTCTCTAACACATTGACCAATAGTATCCCTCTCTAACACATGGACCAATAGTGATCCCTCTCTAACACAATGACCATATATGATCCCTCCTACTGAACACATTGACCAATAGTGATCCCTCTCTAACCATTGACCAATAGTGATCCCTCTCTAACCAACATTGGTCTATAGTGATCCCCCTCTAACACATTGACAATATTGATCCCTCCTAACACATTGACCATGGTGATCCCTTTCTAACACTTGTACCAATAGTGATCCCTCTCTAACACATTGATCAATAGTGATCCCTCTCTAACACATTGACAAATAGTGATCCCTCTCTAACACATTGACAAATAGTGATCCCTCTCTAACACATTGACCAATAGTGATCCCTCTCTAACACAATGTGATCATAGTGATCCCTCTCTCAACACCTGACCAATAGTGACCCTCTCTAACACACACTGACCATAGTGATCCCTCTCTAACACACTGACCAATAGTGATCCCTCTCTAACACATTGACAAATAGTGATCCCTCTCTAACACATTGACCAATAGTGATCCCTCTCTAACACACTGACCAATAGTGATCCCTCTCTAACAGAATCCCTGGTGACAGCTGTGAGTTAATGGGGAGGGTGAGAATTGAAAGACTGACTGATAACTTTAAATTATAGAATGATCCAATGGATCTGCTATTGATTTATTGTTTGGAAATTTAAGGGGGAAGATTGTTTCAAGCTGTGGTGTTTCTACTGAACTATAACACTCTATACAATGTTACAATAAATAGATCGAGAATAGTGATGGACCGGATCGTGGATCTGAGCCCTGTTCTGTGACAGATTTTCGTGATTCACGGATTTTGCGGGAATTACGCTTTGCAGATTTTTTGAGACACATTCAAAAATTCTAAGAAAATTTCAAGGATTTTTTTTAAAATTTTGTAAAATTTATACAGTAACTTGCTGTAAATAATTTTGGGACCCGGAAAATGATCTGAAAGACTCTGATTGTAACAAATTCTGACTGGGAAACCAAATAAATGAAACCTACACTAGCTGCTCTATCACAAGGTATACAGATGAATGAGATTTTTGAATAAAACGGTCCAATCAGTGAGCGCAAAGCCTGACATTGCCCATGATCTATATCCGAGTTACAAACACATGGTAACCAACCTTAACTTGTCGGGCCTGAGAGATAACACAGGGAAGGCTGAACAGCTGCTGTACAAAGGCTTTTAGTTCCTCCATGGAGAGTTTGGTGCGAGTCTTTCCATATTCTGGGTTTAATCTGCAGTAAGACAGTGAAAGGAGGAAGGCGTATCCAATATTAATTTAATGGGACATCAAAGAGAAAAATCAAATAAATGAGCGACATAAATAATTTAAAGGGACCTTACTTGTGTTTTTGTTTCTTGGTAAGAAGCAGCTGGGACACAGACGCACATGTTTCTGCCTCTTTAACGGCATCCCTGAGCTTCCGATACAAATCGTTCTCTGGGAACTTTCTATCTTCTGCCTCCTCCATCATGACTTTTAGCTCAATGACATCTGGGAAATGAAGGCGGAGAGGGAATGAAAGAGTTAACACACAGTCTCGTGCTTTACCTGGAAGTTTGAATGAAGAAATAAATGTGTAATCAGGTAAACAGTCCCAGATTGTTGTTAAGATTAACTTACCCTTTAACTGCCTAATCTAACTCCCCATTTCCCCACCGTAAGCTTCATAGCAAAACAGAAAATCAATAATTATTTCGTGACTATTTCGTGTAACGTCACCTTTCTTGTGGTTGAGAGTGGCAGAGAGAGTGTCTGTAACCCGAATCACCCAAGACTCATAGGACTGAGCCCGCGATTTCACACCGTAAAGGAGAGTAGGGAGATCTTCCAGAGAGTATCGGTACCTGGATAGGATGTGCAGAGGGAACAGGATCAGTAACAATGGAACTGAACTGGGTTAAATCCTTTGCACAGCTCATACCAAACGGTTCTCTTCCTTAATACATTCTCAACGGACTGGCGGACAGAAGCATAGCTTAAATACGAGTCCCTTACAGTACAGTGAGCCCTGCAGGTACCGCCCCTCCCCTAGCCCAGAAATCTCAGACATGCTCAGTTGGATGCACTCACAGAGAGGAATTTACCAATCAGATACGGAATATCTCCCTGTCCTAATAGGATGAGGAAGTGAAAGCCATTGGAGGGTTTTCTGTAGTAAAATATTTTATTGAATTCAAACAGCTATATGTAGTATAGTATAGTATATAATGTAATATAGTGTATAGTATAGTATAGTGTATAGTATAGTATAGTGTATATGCTTGTGAAGGTTCTCATTCATCCAGGTCATGGTATATCTGTTGTATTCAATTAGATCAACTGGGCTTGAAATGTAGTTCTTTCAAGAACTACATTTCAAGTCCAGTTGATCTAATTGAATACAACAGATAGTATAGTGTATAGTATAGTATAGTGTATAATGTAATATAGTGTATAGTTTATCCATGTCATATCATGTTATAGTATAGTCGTATCCTGTCCATCTCGTGTCTCGTCTCCGTGTATAATTCCTCTCGTGTCTCAGTCTCAGTGTCTCCTGTCCTCATCGTGTCTCTTCTCGTGTCTCCTGTCATATAGTGTCTAGTCTAGTATATCTAGTATTTGAGGTTGCATAAGACAACGCCCTTCAGTCCTCTTTATAAGACCTAACCCATAATGGCTGGATACAGTAGCATAGTAACATAGTATTGAGGTTTGTATCAAGACCATCGTCCATCCAGTCCGACAACCTTTATTACCCTACCCATAATGTCTGTATCACAGTTACCAGTAACATAGCATTGGAGGTTGTCATAAAGACATACTCCATCTAGTCCAACCTTAATACCTACCCATAATGTCTGATAACAGTTACATAGTACATAGTATTGGGATGTTGTATAAAGACATACGTCATCCAGTCCAACCTTTCTACCGCTACCCATAATGTCTGTATACATTATCACAGTAACATGCCTTGAGGTTGTATAACAGACATACTTCCATCTAGCCAACCTTTATACCCCTACCCCTAATGTCTTATAACCTTACATAGTAACATAGCTTGGGGTTGTATAAAGATAAACGTCCATCTGGTCCAACCTTTATACCCTAACCCATAACTGTCGTCTAACCCGTTACATAGTAACATAGTTTGGAGGTTGTAATAAAGACATACGTCCATCTAGTCCCAACTTTATACCCTCCCCATAATGTCTGTATAACAGTTACATAGTAACATCGTATTGGAGGTTGTATAAAGATATACGTCCTCTGTCCAACCTTTATAACCCTACCCATAGATGTCTGTATACAGTGTACATAGTAACATAGTATTGGCGGTTGTATAAATCAATACGTCCATCTGAGTCCCGACTTTATACCCTACCCCATACTGTCTGTATAACAGTTACTAGTAACATATATTGGAGGTTGTATAAAGACATACGTGCCTCCAGTCCAACCTTTATACCCTACCAATAATGTCTGTATAACAGTTACTAGTAACATAGTATTGAGGGTTGTATAAAGACATAACTCCACTAGTCTCGACCTTTATATACCCTACACCATAATGTTTGGGGGGTTTCTCAACAGTTACATAGTAACACTTATTTGAGTTGAATAAGACATACTTCCATTCAGTCCAACCTTTATACCCTCCCAGAATGTCGTATAACAGTTACATAGTAACATGTATTTAAGGTTTAATAAAGACATACGACGTCCTTTCAGTCCACCTTTATACCCTACCCATATGTCTGTATAAGCAGTTACAACAATATATAGGCTCACTGCCCGAGCTCTCGATATATCGGCTCACTGCACGAGCTCTCGATATATAGGCTCATGCCCGAAGCTCTCGATATTATAGGCTCACGCCCGAGCTCTCGATATATAGACTCACTGCCAGAGTCTATATATAGGCTCACTGCCGAGCTCTCGATCTATAGGCTCACTGTCCGAGCTCTTCTATAGCACTCACTGCCCGAAGATCTCCATATATAGCTCATGCCGAGCTCTTCTATATATAGACTCACTGCCCGAGCTCTCGATATATAGGCTCACTGCCCGAGCTTCTCGAATATAGGCTCACTGCACGAGCTTCTTATATAGACTCATGCCCGAGCTCTCGATATATAGGCATCACTGCGAGCCTCGAATATAGACTCACTGCCCGAGGCTCTCTAATATGAGGCCTCACTGACCAGGAGCTCTCCATATATAGGCTCACTGCCCGAGCTCTCCTATATAGACCTCACTGCCCGAGCTCCGATATAGCTCACTGCCGAAGCTCTCAGATATATAGGCCTCACTGCCCGAGCCTCTCTATATATAGACTCACGCCAGAGCTCTCGATATATAGGGATCACTGACGAGATCTTCCTATAAGGATCAATGCCCGAGCTCTCGATATATCAGGCTCACTGCCCGAGATCTCGATATATAGGTCATGCCAGAGCTCTCGATTATAGGCTCACTGCCCGAGCTCTCGGATATAGGACTCAACTGCCCGAGCTCTCGATTATATGGCTCACTGCCCGAGCTCCGATATATCGGAATCACTGCCCGAAGCTCTCGATATATAGGCTAGGCCTGAGCTCTCGATATATATAGGCTCAATGCCCGAAGCTATGATATATAGGTCACTGCCCGAGCTGATCGATAATAGGCTCACTGCCCGAGCTATCGATATATAGGCTCACTGCGAGGCTCTCGAATTATAGGCTCACTGCCGAGCTCTCGAAGATAGAGGCCACTGCCGAGCTCTCGATATATAGGCTCACTGCACGAGGCTCTCGATATATAGGCTCAATGCCCGAGGCTCTCGATATATAGGCCTCACTGCCCGAGCTCTACGATATATAGGCTCACTGCCCGAGCTCTCTAATATAGGCTCCACTGCTCGAGCTCTTATATATAGGTCACTGCCCGAGACTCTCTATATATAGACTCCTGCCCGAGGTGAAGTCTAATATAGGCTCATGCCGAGCTCTCGATAATAGGCTCACTGCCCGAGCTCGCGATATATAGGCTCACTGCCCGAGCTCTCTGATGATATAGGCTCACTGCCCGAGCTCTATATAAGGCTCCACTGCCCGAGCTCGATCTATAGGCTCACTGTCGAGCTCTCGATAGATAGGCTCACTCGCCAGAGCTCTCGATATATAGGCTCACTGCCTGAGGCTCTCGAATATAGGCTCACTGCCGAGCTCTTATATATAGGCTACTGCCCGAGCTCTCGATATATAGGCTCACTGCCCGAGCTCTCTATATATAGACGCATGCCAGAGTCTCGATATATAGGCATCACTTGCCCGAGCTCTCTTATATAGACTCAACTGCCCGAGATCTCGATATTAGGACTCACTGCCCGAGCTCTCGATATATAGGCTCACTGCCCGAGCTCTCGTATATAGGCACTCACTGCCCGGCTATCTGATTATAGGCTCACTGCCCGAGCTTCTAGATATTAGGACTCATGCCGAGCTCTCGATATATAGGCTCACTGCCGGCCGAGCTCTCTATAGATAGGCTCACTGCCCCGAGCTATCGTATATAGCGCCTCACCTTGCCCGAGCTCTCTATCTATAGGCTCACTGCCCGACGCTCTCGATATATAGGCTCACTGCCCGAGCTATCGATATATAGGCTCACTGCCCGAAGCTCTCTATATATAGGCTCACTGCCCGAGCCTCTATATATTTAGGCCACTGCCCGAGCTTCTATATATAGGCTCAATGCTACGAGATCTCTATATTATAGGCTCACTGCCCGAGCTCTCGATAATAGGCTCCTGCCCGAGCTCTCGATAGATAGGACTCCCCCCCCCCCAACTGCCCGAGATCTCGATATATAGGCCTCAATGCCCGAGCTCTGATATATAGGCTACTGCCCGAGCTTCGATATATAGGCTCACTGCCCGAGCTCTCGAATATATAGGACTTCAATGCCGAGCTCTAGATATATAGGCCTCACTGCCCGGCCACGAGCTCTAAGATCAGATAGGCTCACTGCCCGAGCTCTCGATATATAGGATCACTGCCAGAGCTATCGATATATAGGCCCACTGCCCGAGCCTCTATATATAGGCTCATGCCCGAGCTCTTATATATATGCTGCTCACTGCTCGAGCTCTTTAGATATAGGCTCACTGCCCGAGATCTCGATTATAGGCTCAGCCGAGATCTCTATATATAGACTCACTGCCCGAGCTCTCTATATATAGACTCACTGCCGAGGCTCGTCTAGATAGACTCACTGGCCGGAGCTCTCTATATATAGGCTCCTTGCCCGTAGCCTCTCTAATATATAGACTCATGCCCGAGCTCTCGATATATAGGTCACTGCCCGAGCTCTCTATATATTAGCCTCACTGCCAGAGTCTCTTATATAATAGGCTCACTGCCACGAGCTCTACAATATAGGCTCACTGCCCGAGCTCTCTATAATAGACTCACTGCCCGAGCTCTCGATATATAGGGCTCACTGCCCGAGCTGCTCGATATATAGGCTCACTGCCCGAGCTTCTATATATAGGCTCACTGGCACGAGCTCTCGATATAAGGCTCATGCCCGAGACTCTCTATATAAGACTCACTGCCCGAGCTCTCGATAGATAGGTAACTGCCCGAGCTCCGATATATATAGGCCCACTGCCCGAGCTCTCCATATATAGGCTCATGCCCGAGCTCTCATATAGAGGCTCACTGCCCGACTCTTTTTTCCAAATTTTTTATTATAGGCTCACTGCCGAGCTCTATATATATAGACGCAATGCCCGAGTTCTCGATAATTAGGCTCACTGCCCGAGCTCTCGATTATATAGGCTCACTGCCCGAGCATCTCTATATTAGAGACTCACTGCCCGAGCTCTCTATATATAGGACTCACTGCCCGAGCTCTCCGTATATAGGCTCACTGCCCGAGGATCTCGAGATATAGGATCACTGCCCGAGCTCTACATATATAGGCTCACTGCCGAGCTCTCCATATATAGGCTCAATGCCCGAGATCTCCATATATAGGCTCACTGCCAGAGCTCTCCTTATAGACTCACTGCCCGAGGCTCTCGATATATAGATCACTGCCCGAGCTCTAGCTTATATAGGCTCACTGCCCAGATCTCTATAAAGACTCACTGCCCGAGCTCTCGATATATAGGCTCAATGCCCGAGCTCTTCGATAGATAGGCTCACTGCCCGCAGCTCTCGATATATAGGCTCACTGCCCGACTCTCGATATATAGGCTCAACTGCCCGAGCATCTCTATATATAGACATCACTGCCCGAGCTCTCTTATATATAGGTCACTGCCCGAGCTCTCCCATATATAGGCTCAAGCCCGAGCTCTCTATATATAGGCTCACTGCCCGAGCTCTCTATATATAGACTCACTGCCCGAGCTCTCTATATATAGACTCACTGCCCGAGCTCTCTATATATAGACTCACTGCCCGAGCTCTCTATATATAGGCTCACTGCCCGAGCT
Organism: Hymenochirus boettgeri; assembly: GCA_019447015.1. NCBI lineage: Eukaryota > Metazoa > Chordata > Amphibia > Anura > Pipidae > Hymenochirus > Hymenochirus boettgeri. The sequence continues at coordinate 2,229,716 of CM033471.1, forward strand.
CTCGATTATAGGCCATGGCCCGAGCTCTCTATATATAGGCTACGCCCGAGCTCTCTATATATAGAGGCCGCACTGCCCGAGCTCTCCATATATAGGCTCACTGCCAGAGCTATCTATTATAGGCTTCACTGCCCGAGCTCTCTATATATAGGCTCATGCCCGAGCTCTCTAATATAGGCTCACTGCCGGTCTCTATATCCAATAGTCAAACCAAAGTGATTAAGAGATCCTGGCGTTAGTTCAGTGAAATGAAATTTATTTATCCGTCAGAACAAAACCAAGGCAACGGTTTAGGTTAAATCTAAACGTTTTAGGGTTAACATTTAGCCATTTCTCAAGCCTACAAACCTTATATTTTGGTTGGAATATTCACATACATATTGATCGACATTCAATTTGGTCATGGTTAATGTCAAATGTAGTCTATTGTGAGGTTCTGTTACATTTTAATCGTAATTACGATTGCTGTCGGCAGGAAGCCAATCAACGGAAACGTATATTGGTATGTCGATGGACATCCAATGGGCCTAATGTTATGTTCCTTTAGAAATATCGCTCTGCAGTAGGTTTGTATAATCAGTTGATGACCGCCGCAGCCTGCTTATGGTTAGGTCGGCTAATTAACAACTTTCCGGCTCACTGTTCCCTAGACGGAGACTTAGAGATAACAACGAATAAGAGGCTGGGAAGAAGCTGCATGTGTTTGGCGGATGCGGCCAGAAGGTCGGTGTTGGTGACAGGTTAAAGACCGAGCAGGTAAGTGCACATTTGGGAATCCTAGTTTGGGTAATCTTGGTTAGTCTGTATTGATCATGTCTTCACTGGGATGTACAAACGTCACAATGGACAGTGCACTAGGCTCTGTTTGGAGTTGTATATGATCCCTGTTACAATGTATAAGGAAATAGGATTTCATCATCTCAGCCACAATAGCTAATAGGTTGGTCTCAGCTGGATGATCTTCTTAGACCTGATGGTTGTCACTCGCTCGCTCTCTCGTTGGAGCAACGAGTCTGCAAAAGTATTTGATGTTTTCCTAAATTAGCTCGTCCGTCGTTTGCAGTTAAAGGAGAAATCAAATAAACGAATTTCAGTTTGTTTTTCACTTCCTGACCCACTAAAATGCCTTTAACGTAACGGACAGCCCCGGGCCAAACCCTCTCCACCTAGTAAAACTGCTAGTTACCTACACCCAGTGTTGCTGAACCTAAAGCGTTTTCAATCCATGGCTGCGGGCCGAGTGATTTAAGGTCCCTGTTACTTGAACATAGGAGGGAAAGACGGGAGCAGAGCAAATGTCTCCTTTATTTCACGGTCGCCCTATGCTGCGGCCAACCATTTCTTCCTGTAGCCATATCTATAGGTAAATCATTGTCACAAGCTTCAAGCATCATGGGAAAAACAGGAAGAGCGACATTCAAACTGTAGCAGTTTATGTTGTCCATGATCTGTTGCATTGCACTGATTCCATTGCAAGATGTTCTGGGTGACGTTTGCGTTGGGGTTCTGGATATTGCGCGCATTACGAAGCCTTTGGGGCAATTTGCGTTTCTCTGGTGACTGGGTTTTATTCTGTTTCAGAGGAATCCAGCAAAAGCGGGAAAAGCTCCAACTGGAAGCATTGGGCTACAGAGGAGACGACGAAAGGGAACCCTCTCGGTCAGCTTGTACGTCTACATAGGCATGACTAGGGTCGAGATGTCCAACGTGCAAAACTTACAGTCCATCAAGCCTCTGCCTGCAGAATGATGGGAATTGTGTTTTCAAATATCTAAATGGCTGCAGGTTGGACATCTCGATGTAGAGATATTGTTTATATATGAAATAATCTTTTTCCTCTCCAGGTCGATCTATATATTTGTCTGTTTGTGGCACGCGGGGATCTGCGAAGAAAACTGCTGTTGTGTGGACGGGTGTGTGTGATGACAGTTCTCACACATTCTGCTGTCCCGCCTCTTAAGAGGTCCCCAAAGGGGATGGAGGTGCCCTAAGTGCATAGACGAGGTAGGTACCATCCTGGCCATCGCCAGATTGGGTTCCAGTGTGATAATGATCGTGTTATTACACAACATCAAAATAATAATGTTCCCTCTATTTATTGGGGCAGGGACAGTGGGAAGGGAAGCCCGATAGTGAATGGGGAGGTGCAGTGAGAAATCAGTCACTCAGTGACCTAGCTGAGAGTTTTTATACAATGAAACTCCCATTGTGTGTCTGTAGCAGTATGTATTATTTACATTATAATTACTCTGATAATAACTTTCTTCAAGGAGTGCAGAGTGACCCCCGGGATGGATTTATAAGTAGTACCGATATACTCGAGTATAAGTGAATCCGAGCTATAAGTCGAGGTACCTATTTTACTGAAAAATTTTGTAAAAACTGAGGACTCGAGTATAAGTCTGTAGTGTTTGTGTTTGTTTTTTAGGCATTAGTTGCCCTTTAAAGGACAGCAGAATTCCCACACATGAAGCCCATACAGTAATAGCCAAAATCCAGTACAGTAACCTCCAATTCCCTTGGCACTCCACGATTATTTGGAAACTACACTCCCAGCATGCTTGTTGCTGGGAGTTCAGTTCTAAACATGTGGAGTGGCAAGGTTCAGTAACTTTTAATTAAACATACCATCATTTACAATCTCTCCTCTGACCCCTATAAGTCAAGGGCCCTCTGAAACCCCATATAGTTAAAGGGCCCGTATGGACCCCCCATATAGTAAAGGCCCTCTGACCCCCACTAGTAAAGGGCCCTCTGACCCCCTATAGTAAAGGGCCTCTGACCCATATAGTAAAGGCCCTCTGACCCCATATAGTAAAGGGCACGCTGACCCCATATAGTAAAGGGCCCTTGACCCCCATAGTAAAGGGACCTCTGACCCCATATAGTAAAGGGCCTATGGACCCCATATTAGTAAAGGGCCCTCTGACTCCCATATAGTAAAGGATCTCTGACCCCAATAGTAAAAAAGTCACCTGAGAGTTTGTAGTTGCAAGCTGTCATTTGCATCTTGACTAGCAGCTGTTTTTTTGCCCCAACTTGAAGAAGGAAACCATCAGATTACAGCATACAGATGAGCAGTGCGAGTGAGTCCAGCAGCCAGACACATGAAGCAGAAGTTAAAGGCAGATCAGCTCTGTTATTTTATGCAGGGTTAAACACATCGCCACCTACTGGTTCTATCTGCCATTGCAGAATTGGATCTAAATTTCAGACTTGGACCCGAGTATAAGTCAGGTTAGGTGTCAGGTACTAATTTAAAGCACTAAAAAATTAGACTTATACTCGAGTATATACGGATAAAACCTGCAGAATAACTATTCTTCCGGAGTGCAGTTAACCCCCGGGAAGTATTATAAAGTATTATATACATATAATACCTGATAATAACTCTTCTTCAGGGAAGGTGCAGTAACCCCCGGATGTATTATATAAGTATAATACATATAATACCTATGATAATAACTCTTATTCCAGGAGTGCAGTAACCCCCGGAGGTATTTATATAAGTCTTATATACATATATAACTCTGATAATAACTCTTCTTCCAGGAGTGCAGTAACCCCCGGATGTATTATATAAGTATGATAGAAATTAATTACTCGAATAATAACTCTTTCTTCCAGGAGTTGCAGTAACCCCCGGGATTGTATTTATATAAGTATTAGTATAACATATAATAACTTGATCAAACTCTCTTCCAGGAGTGCGTAACCCCCGGGATGTATTATATAAGTATTATATACATATAATAACTCTGATGATAAAACTCTTCTCCAGGAGGGCAGTAACCCCGGGATGTATTATATAAGTATTATATACATATAATAAACTTGAAAATAACTCTTTTCCAGGAGTGCAGTAACCCCGGGAAGGAAGGAGCATGTATTATATAAGTTTTGTATAAGATATATACACATAAAACTCCTCTTAAGAGTGCAGTAACCAGGGAGCGTTATAGAAGTATTTATAAGTATTATATACATATAATAACTCCTCTTTCAGGAGTGCAAGAAACCCAGGGAAGCGTTATATAAGTATATATAAGATGATTTACATATAATAAACTCCTCTTTCAGGAGTGCAGTAATCCAGGGAAGCGTTATATAAGATTGATATAAGTATTACTACATATAATAACTATTCTTCAGAGTGCAGAACCCGAGCGAGAAGTATTAGATAAGTATATATAAGATTATTATTACATATAATAACCCTCTTTCAGGAGTGCAGTAAACCAGGGAAGCGTTTAAAGTATTATATAAGTATTATATACATATATAATAACTCCTCTTCAGGAGTGCAGTAACCCAGGGACGCGGTTAGAGAAGTATTATATATATTATATAAAATAATAACTCCTCTTTCAGGAGGCAGTAAACCCCGGGAAGCGTTATTATAAGTATATATAAATTATATACATATAATAACTCTTCTTTCAGGAGGGCAGTAACCCCAGGGAAGCGTTTATATAAGGATTATAAAGTATTATATAATATAATTAACTCTTCTTTCAGGGAGTGCGTTAAACCCCCGAGAAGTAGTATATAAGGATTATATAAGTATTATGTACATAATTACTCTGCTAATAAATCTTCTTCAGGAGCTGCGGTAACCCCGAGAAGTATTATATAAGTATTATATAAGTTATATGTTACATATAATTACTCTGATTAATAAACTCTTCTTTCAGGAGTGCAGTAACCCCGAGAAGTATGATATGAAGATTATATAAGTATATGACAATAATTCTATGATAAAACTATCTTCAGGAGTGCAGTAACCCCCGGGATGTTATATAAGTATTAATAAGTATGTACATATATTACTCTGATAATAACTCTTCTTCAGGGTGAGTGCAGTAACCCCAGGGGAGTATTATATAAGTATTATATACGTATTATGTACATATAATCTACTCTGATATAAATCTTCTTTCAGGATGCACGCCCCAAACCAGGGAAGTAGTATATAAGTTATTAAATAAGTATTATATACAATAATAACTCTTCTTTCAGAGTGCAGTAACCCCGGGATGTATATATAAGTATATATAGTATATGTACATATAATTATCTGATAATAACTCTTCTTTCAGGAGTTGACAGTAACCACCGGGATGTATTATAAAGTAGTATATAAGTATTATGTACAATAATTACTATGATAATAACTCTTCTTTAGGAGTGCAGTTAAACCCAGGGAAGTATTATATAAGTATTTATATAAGTTATTATATAACATATAATAACTCTCTCTACCAGGAGATGCAGTAACCCCGGGATGTTTATATAAGTATTATATACATAAATTCTCGATAATAACTCTTCTTCAGGAGGGCAGTTAGTAAACCCCGGGATGTATTATATAGTATTATATAAGTATTATATACAATAATAACTCTGATAATAACTTCGTCTTTCAGGAGTGCAGTAACCCCGGGATTGTATTAATATAAGTATTAGATACAATGAATAACTTGATAATAAATCTTCTTTAGGAGTGCAGTAAACCCGGGAGTGTATATTAAGTAGTATATAAGGATTATTACATATAATAAACTCTGATAATAACTCTTCTTTCAGGAGTGCAGTAACCCCCGGGATGGATTATATAAGTTATATACATATAAAACTTTCTTCCAGGAGGGCCAGTTAAACCCCAGGCCGAAAGCGTTATATAAGTATTATATAAGTATTATATACATATAATAACTCTTCTTCCAGGAGGCCCAGTAACCCAGGGAAGGTTTGATATAAGTATGATATAAGTATTCTGTACAGATAATAACTCTTCTTCAGGAGATGCAGAAACCCAGGAAGCGTTATATAAGTATTTATAAGGATTATAGTATACATATAATAATCTATTTCAGACGAGTGGACAGTAACCCGAGAAGTATATAGAATATTATCATACATATAATTCTCTGATAATAACTCTTCTTACAGGAGTGCAATAACCCGGGAATTATTATATAAGTATTATATACATATAAAACTCTGATAATAACTCTTATTCAGGATGGCAGACCCCCGGGATGTATTATATAAGTATTATATACATATAATTAACTGGATATAACTCTTCTTCCAGGAGTGCAGTAACCCCCGGGAGTGTATTATATAAGTATTATATACATATTAATAAATTAGATATAACTCTTCTTCCAGGTGAAGAAGTGCCAGTAACCCCCGGGAGTATTAATAAGTATTATATACAATATAACTTGAAATAACTCCTTCTTCCAGGGAGTGCAGTAAACCCGGGAAGTATTATATAAGTATTAATACATTAATAACTCTGAAAAATAACTCTTTTAAGGAAGGCAGTCGTAACCCCGGGAGTATATATAAGTATTATATACATATAATAACTATGATAATAACTCTTCTTCCAGGAGTGCAGTAAAACCCGGGAAGTATTATATAAGTATTATATAAGAATTATGTACATATAAAACTCTGATTAATAACTCTTCTTCAGGATGTGCAGTAAAACCAGCGGAAGGTGTGGATTTGAACAGGGCAGTGAGGGAAGATACTTGCCAGACCTTTGAGAGATGGCCGACAGCTTCAAGTCTGATTACTTCAATATGCCTGGCATGTAAGGAAACCGTGCCCCGTTCCCATGATCCTTTGGGTTGCAAGGCTTTATTCATTTTACAGCACATGAAGTACATTCTAAACAGATACTGCTGATCAAAACCGTTTGTCTTCACAAAACTTTATTAGACAGAAAGATCTTGAATAAGTTGAAACATTCCTCAATAAGCCCCTCCCCCCTCCCCGTTGGGATGCAAAACAATTTGAGAGCCAGTCTCCGGTCCAAGGTTGCCCATACATTAGAACTACCTGCTGACAATCCTGCCTTTTCTTTTACTAATACTGTCCATTCCAGCACAGTCTATATGTTCTAGTCTAATACGTCCATCCAGCACAGTCTAATACTGTCCAGTCTAATACTATCCATCCACCATGATTAATACTGTCCATGCCCAGCACAGTCTAATATTCCAAGTCTAATACATCATCCACCATGTTATACTGTCAAGTCTAAAACTTGTCCATCCGCAAGTCTAATACTGTCCACGTCTAAACTATCCATCCACCATGATCTATACTGTCCAATCCAGCACAGTCTAATACTGTCAAGTCTAATACATCATCCACCATGATCTAATACTGTCCAAGTCTAAAAACTGTCCCACCAGCACAGTCTATTAATGTCCAACAAGTCTAATACTGTCCATCCAGAACAGTCTAATACTGTCATCCAGCACAGTCTAATACTGTCCATCCACAACGGTCTAAATACTGCCATCCAGCACAGTCTAATTACTGTACATCCAGCACGGTTAATAGTCCAAGTCTAATACTGTCCATCCATGTGCACAGGCTAATACTGTCCATCCGCAAAGTCTAAATACTGTCCATCCAGCACAGTCTAATACTGTCCATCCAGCAATGTCTAATTACTGTCCATCCAGCACGGTCAATACTTTCCAAGTCTAAATACTGTCCATTCCAGCCAGTCTACTACGTCCAAGTCTAATATGTCCATCACCCATGGGCTAATATGTCCATCTAGCACTGTCTAATAACTGTCCCAAGTCTAATAATCGTCCATCCAGGCACAGTCTAATACTGTCCCATCCAGCACTGTAGAAGACGTTCCATCCAGCATGTCTAATACTGTCCAAGTCTAATATGTCCATCCAGCACAGTAATACTGTCCACGTCTAATATTGTCCATCCACCACGGTCTAATACTGTCATCTAGCACGTCTAATACTGTCCAAGTTAATATTGTCCATCCAGCACTGTCTAATACTGATCAAAGCTCTAATAATGTCCATCCGCACTGTTCTAATAATGTCCAAGTCTAATACTGTCCATCAGACAGTCTAATACTGTCCAAGTCTAATATTGTCATTCCAGGCACGTCAATACTGTCAAGTCGAATACTGGCCATCCAGCACTGTCTTTAATAATGTCCAAGTCTAAGATTGTCCATCAGCCAATGTCAATATGCCCAAGTCTAATACTGTCATCCAGCACAGTTCTTAATAATGCACAAGTTAATACTGTCCATCCAGCACTGTTCTAATACTGTCCAAGTCTAATATTGTCCTCCAGCACTGTCTAATACTGTCCCAAGCTTATCTTATTACGTCCATCCAGCACTGTCAATACGGTACCAACCAATAATGACACTGGAATGTTTTATACCCACAATGGTGCCCACAACGAGCGGTGGAAAAAGAGTTTTGGCGCATTGTGAGCTCCATGAAGAAGATGTCATGTGGAGTACGGGGCGGACATCCCTCTCGGATTTGCAGCGGGATTTTCCAGTGCTCGATGGGGCACAGGAAACTTACTGCAGATTATGAAGAGGTAAATGCTGAATTATGCGGCCATGGATGTCAACTTCCTGGAAGGTCTCTAGTGATGAAGGATTTTGGCCTAGAAGGTCCCTTTAGTTTCGGTGAAACTTGTCTTTATATATTTATCTCTACTTCCGAGAGGGAGTAGAGGGATGTAAGACGTGAGGAAACCAGGTTAATGTCAGAAGAAAAGCCTGAATGAGCCAAAGACTCCCAGTGGCCCTGATGGTGTCCCTGAATCCAGTTGATGTTTAATGTTACAGTAGTTGACACTCTGGATGGAACTTACAAACATGCAGTACTGGGAGCGACTGTGTTGCCCATATCACGTGGACATCTGCTGGAATGAAGGTGCCGTGGCTCTACGTGGGCATGTGTTTTCCATTTCCTCGTTTTGGCTGGCACAATTGAAGACCATTGGTTAGTTACTCCATCAAATACTTCACCTGTAAATGGACTTTCCCCTTATCATGCAAGATTCGGTCCAATCGTACAAGGCGGCGACGAATGGTTGCGGTTCTTTTCGGTTGTATGTGTTCTTCTTCCTTCTGGACAGGGGGCGAACCGAAAACATGTACGGAGTTCCTCTCACGCTGCGCGAACGCTGGAGGAACGTGTGATGATAGGAACCATTTGGCCCAGAATTGTTTGAGACCCAACCGGATCTCTTGCATCAGCTGGGTCACCATCATTGAACCCCCATGTGCTAATGATAACACGGTGGTACAGTAAGTCATAACTATACATGGGGGGGAGGCCAAGATAGAGTAGAGAGAAGAATTGATTGGTGGCCTTAGTCTCATGATTAGGCTTTTACCCCATCATTGTCCTCTAGTTCTTACAGGCCAATCATGTGGTTGGTGTGTCTTGATCTTGTCATTGTATACTCAAGTTTACAGGACCAAATCAATGTGCTGGGAGAGTTTTTGTGAACCTTTCCACGCGCCTACTCACTCCGGTTCACCATGGCTACAAAACTTTGCTGAGGCTGTGATTTCTCCACTGCGGACTGGGGTAGATCAACTCCCATTTGGCTTCCAGTTAAGGTTCATTGTTCGCCGTATGTTAATATTTTACCCTTGTTACCTTTTATGCTACCAAGGGGCCCTCCAGTGTGTGAGTCACTTCGACGGCTGAGGCGAGATGTGTTTCACATGAAGAACTAATTTTTAAGATGGCAATCTGACCAGAAAAGCCTAGACGTGGGATTGGCAGCGGCTGTGTGTAAAGAGATGGCCATAATGTCGAGGGAGGAGACCAGACTAAGGGAAGCCATTCTGCAGCTGGGTAAGCAGAAAGAAAATGGCTGCTTTTTGTTTGTTTTGTATCTGACAGGTTTTGTGGATTGTTTAGTAGTTTTTTTCCACAAGAGCAGAATAGAATTGCATAAATCTAATTGTAAAGAGGAGCTGGGGGCCTTGAAAGTTAGTCTTCCTTAAAACAATCCGAAGTGCAGAAGGTATAAAGCTGAAAGATGAACTTTTCCTGCTTCACTAGGTTGATTGACATCATCAGTTACTTTGCAACGCCCTCTCTTCCTGTGCTATTTAAGTCTTCACATTTTAGAACACTTTGGGGACAGAGAGTTAACAACATATACGTTATAAGTTTCTTTTACATACATGTAAGTAGGAGATTCTGTAAATGGAAGGATGCCCTGTTATTCCAGTACAATTCACGTCCATGTAGTCCAAAAAGCCTTGTGAGCATGTGCACCTATTGGCCATACCCCTGACCCCAGTATGTTTGATTTTACTGCCTTTTTTGTTTTGGTTCAAGTTTCCAAATGTACTGATGTTCTATATTTTAGCTTTGCTTGAGGTAGGCTTAATGCTCTGCTTTAGCAGACAGAGTACATGAGGTTGCCAGTTCGATTCCCCACAGTATTCATTTTTATATGAAATGTTTAATTTTCTGTTATTTGCATCCACAATAGCTAGAAATCACCTGAGATTTCTTTTTGTAGTGACAGCAAAGGAATGTGTTATGTTAGGGACAGAATAGTTAAACCTTTGGTTACAAGGAAAGTATATTGAAATCCCGTTCTGTGTCGAGAGAGGCTTGCTCTCTGAGCCGTAACACTTAGTTGGCAGGATTTCCACCGAAAGAGGGATTATCAATGTGCATTCTACGCTCACTGTACCATTACACACATTGCTTCTTTTTTTAAGGGGTTCCATCAGGAAGAGGAGGAAGCCTTTGAGTTGGTCCCAGATGACGAGAGGCAATGCTTTGCTGCAGAACACTGCTTTCCTTGCACGACTTGTTCCTGCAGCATCGACGACTGTGTGTTTTATCACACCCGATGATCTCTGCTCCTGTGCAATGCAAAACAAGTGTTCAATGATGCCATGTGACACCAGACACAACAAGGCTATTGGTTAGGGGTAGAAAGGGATTTAGTAGAGTTTGTTGGTCCTCTATCTGTTACTAACTTAAACTAGAAAAAAAAATGTTAAATTCTCTAAATACTGGAAAATAAATCAATTGTCCCATTTGTTGATCCCTGACCCTATTCCTTAGATTATACAATCTAAACCATCTTACATTTCCGCTGTCAAGGCATTAAACTCTGCTGTGTGCAGTTTTTGCTCTAACTGCAATGGTGGCAGTTGTAGTGTTGTGAAGGCATGGGGGAATTTCACTCTCCCAGTCCTGCTTCTAATGGCGGCGTAGATCCAAGATCGGGCTCATTGGATATCCCCATTTAGTATGAGGGTAGATTGTTTATAGAGCTGCAAGTCCATGATGGATTGACGGTCGGGCAAAAATTTCAGCTGGATTGAAAAGAAAAATGATTAGACAATTGTCGACTGATCGTCATACACGATCATTTAATGATATAAGTAATCATTGTATAGAGTAAGATGAAGCAAAGTTATTTTTTTCAGGTTACATACCCTTTAAGGGCCAGAAATAGATGTTATTTAGAATATTTGCAGTCTTTCTGTAAAATATACATTCATTAACGGCCATCAATAAAACTATCTGGGGCATGTTCACCAATAGAACATGTCAGAGGACACGTGGACATCCCTTAAGACTTGAAGAAAAAAGGTTTAGGGTTCAAGTTGGGAAAGGGTTTGTCACTGTGAGAACGGTAAAGCTATGGAACTGGTCTTCCCAGTGGACGTTGTTATGGCAGGTCATTGGTCAGTTTAATAAAAAGCTGGATGAGTTTCTACAAACAAGGAATGTTACAAGTTACTGGGTATGATACATAAAGTAGAGTGGGAAAGGGTTTGTCACGTGAGAACGGAAAAGCTATGGAACTGTCTTCCAGTGGATGTGTTATGGCAGGTTCATTGGTCAGTTTAATTAAAAAAGCTGGATGAGTTTCTACAAACAAGGAATGTTACAAGTTACTGGTATTGATACATAAAGTAGAGTGGAAGGAAAGGGTTTTCACTGTGAGAACGGTAAGATATGAACGGTCTTCCAGTGGACGTTGTTATGGCAGGTTCATTGGTCAGTTTAATATAAAAAGCTGGATGAGTTTCTACAACAAGGAATGTTACAAGTTACTGGTATGATACATAAAAGTAGAGTTGGAAAGGTTTTTTCACTGTGAGAACGGTAAAGCTATGGAACTGTATTCCAGGTGGACGTTGTTATGCAGGTTATGGTCAGTTTAAATAAAAGCTGGATGGGTTTCTACAAACAAGGAATGTTACAAGTTACTGGTATTGATACATAAAGTAGAGTTGGGAAAGGGTTTGTCACTGTGAGAACGGTAAAGCTATGGAACTGTCTTCCAGTGGACGTTGTTATGGCAGGTTCATTGGTCTTCTAAAAAAGCTGGATGAGTTCTACAAACAAGGATGTTACAAGTTACTGGTATTGATACATAAAAGTAGAGTTGGGAAAGGTTTGTCACTGTGAGAACGGTAAAGCTATGGAACTGTCTTTCAGTGGACGTTGTTATGGCAGGTTTCATTGGTCAGTTTAATAAAAAGCTGGATGAGTGTTCTACAAACAAGGAATGTTACAAGTTTATGGGATTGATAATAAAAGTAGAGTTGGAAAGGGTTTGTCACTGTGAGAACGGTAAGCTATGGAACTGTCTTCCAATGGACGTTGTTATGGCAGGTTCATTGGTCAGTTTAATAAAAAGTGGATGAGTTTCTACAAACAAGGAATGTTACAAGTTTACTGGAATTGATACATAAAGTAGAGGTGGGAAAGGGTTTGTCACTGTGAGAACGGTAAGCTATGGAACTGTCTTCCAGTGGACGTTGTTATGGCAGGTTCATTGGTCAGTTTATAAAAAGCTGGATGAGTTTCTACAAACAAGGAATGTTACAAGTTTACTGGGATTGATACATAAAGTAGGTTGGGAAAGGGTTGTCACTGTGAGAACGGTATAAGTCATAGGGAACGTCTTCCGTGAAGTTTGTAATGGCAGGTTATGGTCAGTTTAATAAAAAGCTGGATGAGTTTCTACAAACAAGGAATGTTACAAGTTAATGGTATTGATACATAAAGTAGAGTTGGGAAAGGGTTTGTCACTGTGAGAACGGTAAAGTATGGAACTGTCTTCCAGTTGGACAGTTGTTATGGCAGGTAATTGTCAGTTTAATTAAAAAGCTGGGTGAGTTTCTCACAAACAAGAAATGTTACAAGTTACTGGGATTGAGTACATAAATTAGAGTTGATCAGGGAAATTTCCCATTGACACTTGGAGTCAGGAAGGAATTTTTCCCCCTTCAAAATTGGTAGTTTTTTTTTCTTCCTCTGGATCAACAGTTACGCAGGAAATGGGATATTGCTAGATGGGTGGGAGCTGAATGGACGTATGTCTTTATACAACCCCAATACTATGTTACTATGTAACTGTTATACAGGACATTATGGGTAGGGTATAAAGGTTGGAGTAGACGGAAGTATGTCTTTATACAACCTCAATACTATGTGTACTATGTAAACTGTTCACAGACATATGGTAGATATAAAAGTTGGACTAGATGGACGAGTCTTTATACAACCTCCTAATACTATGTTACTATTAACTGTTATACAGACATTATGGGTAGGGTATAAAAGTTGGACTAGATGGACGTATGTCTTATATAACAACCTCCAATACTATGGTTTGTACTTATGTACTGTTATACAGACATTATGGGTAGGGTAATAAGGTTGACTGAAAGGACGTATGTCTTTATTCAACCTTAATAACGTTGACATATTAACTGTTATACAGCCTTATGGGTAGGGATAAAGGTTGGACTGAATGGACGTATGTCTTTATTCACAACCTCAATACTATGTTACTATGTAACTGTTATACAAACATTATGGGTGGGATAAAGGTCGGACTAGAGGGACGTATGTCTTATACAACCTCCAATACTATGTTACTATGTAACTGTTATACAGACATTATGGTAGGGTAATAAGGGTGGACTGGATGGACGTATGTCTTTATACAACCTCCAATACTATGTACTATGTAAACTGTTATACAACATTAGGGTAGGTATAAAAGGTCGGACTAAGAGGACGTATTCTTTATACAACCTCAATACTATGTTACTATGTAACTGTTATACAGACATTATGGGTAGGGTAAAAAGGTTGGACTAGATGGACGTATGTCTTTATGTAAGTAAGGGATGCATAGGACTTGTAATGTACAGATAACAGTTAGAGAGATTGTTTAACAAGAAGGGTTTATGACCTGTTCTTTCACCCCCAATCACCCCACAAACCCTCCTATGTCTGGCGGTTGGATGACTTACATGTGTGCGTAGATGGGTCCAGTGTCTTTGCATAGTTACAGGTGTGTATTAGAATATAGGACAAGGTATTTATATTGTCAGGTGTGTGTAAGAAAGAAGTAAAGGGTCAGTAATCAGTGTCTGTATTTACAATCCAGATGTAGGTTTCAGTGTAATGGTAATGAAGAGGTTACTGTAGGTGTCGGTGTGATGGTAATGAAGAGGTTACTGTAGGTGTCAGTGTGATGGTAATGAAGAGGTTACTGTAGGTGTCGGTGTGATGGTAATGAAGAGGTTACTATAGGTGTCGGTGTGATGGTAATGAAGAGGTTACTGTAGGTGTCGGTGTGATGGTAATGAAGAGGTTACTGTAGGTGTCGGTGTGATGGTAATGAAGAGGTTACTGTAGGTGTCGGTGTGGTAATGAAGAGGTTACTGTAGGTGTCGGTGTGATGGTAATGAAGAGGTTACTGTAGGTGTCAGTGTGATGGTAATGAAGAGGTTACTGATATTCTCTCTGTGGTTTTGGTTTCATGTGGAATTTAGGTCATGGAATATGTGAGTTTTACTCTTGGATTTTTGTAAAGAGAAATCCCTTCCCCCTCTGTTGGGTCTGTACATGGAAAACCAAATAATATCTCCTCTGTGTACATGTAATGTTACACAGTGTCCATGGGATTCAGTCCAACCTTTATACCCTACCCATAATGTCTGTATAACAGTTACATAGTAACATAGTATTGGAGGTTGTATAAAGACATACGTCCATCTAGTCCAACCTTTATACCCTACCCATAATGTCTGTATAACAGTTACATAGTAACATAGTATTGGAGGTTGTATAAAGACATACGTCCATCTAGTCCGACCTTTATACCCTACCCATAATGTATGTATAACAGTTACATAGTAACATAGTATTGGAGTATAATCTGTGTCTCCCCCTTACCATACAGTTAATACCCAGTGCTCTATCACAGTCTATAACCAGTAAATCCTATGTAGTAGGGCACATGGCAGACAGTCTGACCAATTACCTGGCCGTCGAATGCTAACTGAGGTAGCAGCTGACATTTCTTCACCCCACTGGTACCATTGCTTGCCGGGGTCCTGCAGCCATTCCTGCGCCAGACATCTGTAGGTGCCGCTGTCCTGTTCCTCCACCCTGCGCAAATTGAGAGCGAACACTCCGGGCGACGGCTGGAAGACCTGGAAGCGACTGTGTGGCCCCGGGAGCAGAAGGCCCCCCTCCTCTTTTATGGCTGTATATTCAGTGACTGCATTAACTGTCAGTCTTGCCAGGCTCCTCCTTTCCATCTCTCCTACCCGCCAGGAAAACCACTCTATGGAAAGGCGGGATTCAGGGAGCGTTCGGTTAAGCACGCGGCACGTTACAGTGATGGCGTCTCCCTCCACGGCCGACAAATTCCTCGGCATCTGATCCAGCTGCAGATTTTTATCTGTAGGTAACGAGCAAGTCATTAATGAAACAATTACAAGGGATCCTGTACAGTAAGTAGCCCTGATCTAGTTACCCTGATAACTCCTGTGCAGTAATCAGTATAGCCCTATCTAGTTACCTGATACTCCCTGTGGCAGTAAGTACCCTGATCTAGTTACCCGATCACTCCTGTGCAGTAAGAGCCCTGATCAGTTACCGCCTGGATACTCCTGTGCAGTAATAGCCCTGATCTAGTTTCCCTGCTAACTCTGTCAGTAATAGCCCTTATCTATTACCCCCTGAGAATCCTGTTGAGCGTAAGTAGCCCTAGTCTAGTTACCCCGACTCCATGATACCGATCTTACCTGTCCGTGCATAAGTAGCCCTGATCTAGGTCACCCTGATACTCCCTGTCAGTAAAGCTCCTGATCTAGTTACCCATACTGCCTGTGGCAGTAAGTAGCCCGGATTATTTACCCTGATAACTCCTGTGACAGTATAGCCCTGATCTAGTTACCCTAATAATCTCCTGTGAGGTAACGTAGCCCTGATCTAGTTACCCCCTGATAACTCCTGTGCAGTAAGTAGCCCCCTATCTAGTTCCCTCCTGGGATAACTTCCTGTGACATAAGTAGCCCTAGTTATTTACCCCTGCTAATCTCCTGTGCAGTATACCCTTGATCTAGTTACCCCTGGATAATGCTCCTGTAGTAAGTACCTGACTAGTTACCCTGATAATCCTGTGCAGTAAGTAGCCCCCTGACTAGATTCCCCCACTGATAATTCCTGCTGCATAATACCCTGATCTGCGTAACCCCCTGATAATTCCTGTGCAGTAAGTAGCCTGATCTATTACCCTGATAATTCCTGTTGCAGTAAGTAGCCCTGATCTAGTTACCCTGATTCCTGTCGTACGTGATCTTAGCTTCCCTGTAATCCTAGTAAGTAGCCCTGATCTAGTTCCCGTGATAACTCCTTACGTAGTGCCGAATATTCCCCTGATACCGTAGCATAGTCCTGATGTTAGTTACCCTGAAACTCCTTGTACATAAGTAGCCCTTATCTAGTTACCCTGAATAACTCCGTACATAATAGGCCCCTGATCTAAGTTACCCGATATCTCCTGTACAGTACTAACCCTGGTCTAGTTACCCTGATAACTCCTTCCGTACAGTAAGTAGCCCCTGATCTATTACCCTGAAAACTCCTGTACAGTCAGTAACCAACCTGGTCTAGTACCCTGATAACTCCTTCCTGGCTTAAGTAGCCTGATCTAGTTAACCCTACTGATAATTCCTGTGCAGTAAGTAGCCCTGAGCTATTACCACTGAATAATTCCTGTGCAGTAATAGCCACTGATCTAGTTCACCCGTGAGAATTCCTGTGGCAGTAAGGTAGCCCTGATCTAGTTACCCTATAATTCTGTGTCAGTAAGTAGTCCCTGATCTAGTTACCTGCATAATTCCTGTACAGTAAGTATCCCTGATCTAGTTAAACCTGATAATTCCTGTGCAGTAAGTATCCCTATCTAGTTACCCCTGTACTTCCTGTGCATCAGTAGCCCCTGATTTAGGTTACCCCATAAACTCACTGTGCAGTAAGTAGAGCCCCGATCTAGTTCACCCCCCCCAACCCCCCTACCTCGTGGCATGTAAGTAGCCCTAAGTTTTAGTTACCACCGGATACTCCTGTAACAGTAAGTAGCCCTGCACTAGTACCCGCTAACTCCTGTACAGTAAGTACCCTGATCTAGTTACCTGAATAACTCCTGTGCAGTAGTAGTACAGGTCCCTGAACTGCAGTAGTAACCTGATTAGTTACCCGATAATCCTGTACTCAGTAAGTAAGCCCTGAATCTAGTTTACCCTGAGTACTCCTGTACAGTACGTAGCCTGATCTAGTTACCCTGATAACTAACCGTGCAGTAAGTGCCCCTGATTTCGAGTTACCCTGATAGCTTCCTGTACAGTACGTAGCCCTGTATCTAGTTACCCTGATACTCCTGTAGAGCAGTATTAGCCCTGTCTAGTTATCCCTGATGAACCTCCTGTAGCATTAAGTAGCCCTGAATTAGTATACACTGCATAACTCCTGTGACGTAAGTAGCCTGATTTAGTTACCCTGCATAAAAACTCCTGTCAGGTAAGTAGCCCTCTTCCTATCTTGCCGTAAGTACCTATCTACCCTCATAACTCCTGTACAGTAAAGTAGCCCTGATTTAGTTACCCCTGATACCTCTGTACAGTAAGTAGCCCTGATCTAGTTACCCTGATAACTCCTGTACAGTAAGTAGCCCTGATTTAGTTACCCTGATAACTCCTGTGCAGTAAGTAGCCCTGATCTAGTTACCCTGATAACTCCTGTGCAGTAAGTAGCCCTGATCTAGTTACCCTGATAACTCCTGTCAGTAAGTAGCCCTGATTTAGTTACCCTGATAACTCCTGTACAGTAAGTAGCCCTGATCTAGTTACCCTGATACCCTTACCTAGTAGCCTGATTAGTTACCCTATAACTCCTGTGCACGTAAGTAGCCCTGATCTGTTACCCTGATAACTCCTGTACCGTAAGTAGCCCTGAGCTAGTTTACCCTGAATACTCCTGTGCAGTAAGTGCCCCTGATCTAGTTACCCTGATAAACTCCTGTAACATAATAGTGCCCTGATTTTAGTTACCCTGATAACTCCTGTACAGTAAAGTAGCCCGGATCTAGTTACCCTGATAACTCCTGTGCAGTAAGTAACCTGATCTAGTTACCCTGATAACTCCTGTGCAGTAAGTAGCCCGGATTTAGTTTACCCTGAGTAACTCCTGTACAGTAAGTACCCTGATTTTAGTTTACCCTGATAACTCCTGTACAGTAAGTGCCCTGATCAGTTACCCTGATAACACCTCCTTGCAGTAAGTAGCCCTGGTTTAGTTACCCCTGATAACTCTACAGTAAATAGCCCTGACTTTACCGCTGATAACTCCCTGGCAGTAGTAGCCCTGATCTAGTTACCCTCTAACTCCTGTGCAGTAAGTGGCCTGATTTAGTTACCCTGATAACTCCTGGTAACAGTAATTAGCCCTGATCTCAGTGACCACCCTGATAACTCCTTGCAGTAACAGTAGCCTGATTTTAGTTCACCCGATCCTCCTGTACCGTAAGTACCCTGATCTAGTTACCCTGATAACCTCCTGTGCCAGTAAGTAGCCATGATCTAGTTTACCCTTGATAACTCCTTACAGTAAGTAAGCCCTGACTAAGTTACCCTGTAACTCCTGTGCATAGTAACCCTGATCTAGTTACCCTGTCCGTATACTAACCCTATACCTGTGCAGTACGTAACTGTACCCTGTTCTAAGTTAGCCCTGATAACCCTGGTACCCTAAGTAAGTAACCCTGGTTCTAGTTACCCTGATAACTCCTGTGCAGTTAAGTAGCCCTGATTTGTTACACCTTACTTCCTTTACAGTAAGTAACCCTGATCTATTTACCCTGATAACTCCTGTGCAGTAGTAGCCCGATTTATTTACCACCTGATAACTCCTGTACAGTAAAGTAACCCCTGGTCTAGTTACCCCTGAAACTCCTGTGCAGTAAGTAGCCCTGATTTAGTTCCCTGATAACTCCTGTACGTAGTAGCCCTGGTCAGTGACCGCTGATAACTCCTGTCAGTAGGAGCCCTAACTACGATTACCCCCTGTAACTCCTGTGGCAGTAGTAGGGATCAAGTTACCTGTCAAGTGGAGTTATGCTGAGGTTCCGCCTGATAACTCCTGTGCAGTAAGCCCTGTCAGCCCGATCTCCTGGGGCAGTATACTGATTTAGTTACCCTATAACTCCTGTACAGTAATAAACCCGGTCTAGTTACCCTGAATAACTCCTGTGCGTAAGTAGCCCTGATTTGTTCCCTGATAACTCCTGTACAGTAGTAGTCCCTGATCTAGGAACCCTGATATCACTCCTTACATAAGTGCCCTGATCATTTACCCTTATAACCCTGTGGCAGTAGTAGCCCTGATCATCGTTACCCCCACTGATAACTCCTGTGATAAGTAGCCCTGATCTAGTTACCCTGATAACTCCTGTGCAGTAAGCCCCTTGATCTAGTTACCCATACTAACTCCTGTACTCGTAAGTAGCCCTGATTCAGTTACCCTGATACCTCCCTGGCAGTAAGTAGCCCTGATCTAGTTACCACCCTGATAACTCCTGTGCAGTAAGTAACCCTGATCTAGTTACCCTGATAACCGCCTGTGGGCATAAAGTAGCCAGCCCTGATCTAGTTACCCTGATAACTCCTGTCATGAAGTAGCGCCCTGATCTTTTACCCTTGATAACTCCTGTTGCAGTAAGTAGCGCCTGATCTGTTTACCCTGATAACTCCTGTACAGTAACTTAGCCCTGATCTAGTACCCCTGAAACTCCTGTGCAGTAAGTACCTCGATTTATACCCGATACCTCCTGTGCAAGTAAGTAGCCGTTTTAGTATCCCTGATCAACTCGTGCGTAAGTAGTCCCTGATCTAGTTTTACTGACTAACTTCAAACCCCGATAACTCCTGTGCAGTAATGTAGCCCTGATTTAGTTACCCTGATAACTCTGTGGCAGTACGAGTAGCGCCCTGATCTGTTACCGACTGGATAACTCCTGGTGCAGTAGTAGCCCTGATCTAGGTTACCTGATAACTCCTGTGCAGTAAGTATAGCCCTGGATTTAGTTACTACCTGTATAACTCCTGTGCACTAAGTAGCCCTGATCTGTTACCCTGATCCTCCTGTGCAGTAAGTAGCCCTGACTATGTACCCCCTGATAACTCCTGTGCAGTAAGTAGCCCTGATCTAGTGTGCCCTGTAACTCCTGTGCAGATAAGTAGCCCTTATACTAGTACCACGATAACCTGCCTGTAAACAGTAGTAGCCCTGCATCTAGTTACCCTGATACTCTGTGCCGTAAGTAGCCTGATCTAGTTACCAGTTTCTTTCCGAACGTGAAGTTCGGTAGATTCCCAGACGCACTCCTCTGCCAGTTCGGTACCAGTTTTGTTGGGGTCCATTAGCCATTCTTACCACATGACAAATCGTCACGTCCGTCTGAGTCCTCCATTAGCGTAGTGCTCCAATCAAGTCAGTGTTGTGAGTGGACAGGTGAGGGGGGGGCCCTCCATCTGTATCGGGCCTTCAGTGGACGCCTCATCTACGTCATCCCGTACTCCTGTACCAGTAACTGCGCACATATAGGCTTGCCTCCTATCGCCCCTATGTTGGTGAGCAAATCCACAGCACAGCGAATCTGAGGTCCCGGGCATGGTCCTGTGCGGACGTCATGTGAGAGGCACCTAGGTTGAGCTGCCGTTGCCAATGCCGTCACGTCAGGACCTAGCCTTTCCCGACTTACCGACTTCTGACAGGGATAAGCTGTAACGAGATATGGCCAAGAGATGGTTTGTTGGAGGGAACCTGATTGTCAGGTCAGTGACTGGTTCTGATAATCTACTTAATATTAACAGGCAAAATGTCCTACATGACTAACACGCCCCAGAAATGTAATAGGACTGTGTTATCAAGTCTCCTGAGGAGGGTCTTGGATTTGTATGTTCCACCAGTAACTAAATATCCACATCTATCCTAGGCTCGCGTTTTAATATTCAATTTCTTTTTCTTTAGCGCCTCCAGTTTCACAACCGATGACAACTGGTACCCACAGACGCATGCTAACAAAACCTCCCCCACCTACCAACAACGTGCCCTGATGACAGACTTTGACCGAAGAACGCTAGTGCACGAAGCACCAAGGAGATGGGCGGCCAAACAGTGGGACGGGATGCAGAAAACTAAGGAGCAGAAGAGGGGAAGGTGGAGTATGAGGAGGCCCAGACGTAATAATGGAACTGCTTACATTCCTGGAACAAGAAGCAAGGCCCACATGCTACTAGTGAAGCATGCCTGGCTCCACAAGCCGGTGATCCACATGCAGGCCCCAATCAATGCCCTGGTTGGACAGTCATGCACTGGGCTCCCATCCAGGCCGGGACCATCACCAGTACTGGGCTCCAATCAACTGTTGGGACCAGCATGCACTGGCTCCATCAAATGCCCTGGTTGGACCACATGCCATGGGCTCCCAATCAAATGCCGGCTGGGAACCAGCAGGCCTGGGCTCCCAATCAAATGGCCCCTGTGGGACCAGCATGCACTGGGCTCCCCAATAATGGCCCTGGTTTTGACCATCATGCACTGGGCCCCAATGCAAATGGCCCTGGCTTGGAACCGCATGCACGGGCTCCCAATCAAATGGCCTGGTTGACCAGCATGCCTGGGCCCCTCCCAATTCCAAATGGCCCTGGTTTGACATCATTCACTGGCTCCCAATCAATGGCCTGGTTATGGACCAGCAATGCACTTGGCTCCCACATCAAATGGCCCTGGTTAGGACCAGCATGCACGTGGCTCCCATCAAAGCCCTGGTTGGACACCATGCACTGGGCTCCCCTCAACCCTTACTGCCTGTCCCTCAATGGCCTGTGAGACGCAGCTTCGCCACTGGCTCCCCAATCAATGGCCCTGTGACCAGCATGCACTGGGCTCCCAATCAAATGGCCCTGTTGGACCAGCATGCACATGGGCTCCCCATACAAATGCCCTGTTGGACCAGCATCATCACTGGGCTCACCATCAAATTGCGCCTGTTGAGATCAGCATGCACCTGGGCCTCCCAATCAATGGCCCTGGTTAGACCCAGCATGCCATGGCGCCCATACAATATGGCCCTGTAGGACCAGCATGCCACTGGCTCCCAATCGAAATGGCCCTGGTTAGAATGACTCTGCTCCCACGGCCTGGGCACATGCGGGCTCCCCAATCAAAAGGGCCCTGGTTTGGACCGCATGCACTGGGCTTCCCCAAACAATGGCCCTGTTTTTTTTGAGACAGCATGCACTGGGCTCCCAAACAATGCCCGGTGGACCAGCATGCACTGGGCGTCCTCCAACAACCTGGGCCCTGGTTAGACCAGCTGCACTGGCGCACCCAAACAATGGCCCTGGTTGTACCAGCATGCACTGGGCTCCCAATCAAATGGCCCTGGTTAGACCACAATGCACTGGGCTCTCCCAACAAATGGCCCAACTAGGCCCGCATGCACTGGGGCTCCCAATCAAAATGGCCCTGTCTTACCAGCATGCCTGGGCTGCCCCAAACAAATGGCCCTGGTTGGGACTCAGCATGCACTGGGCTCTCCCAACAACTGGCCCTGGTTGACCAGCATGCACGTGGGGCTCCCAATCAAATGGCCCTGGTTAGACCAGCATGCACTGGGCTCCCAACAAATGGCCGTGTTGTAGACCAGCATGCACTGGGCTCCCCAAGCAAATGGCCCTGGTTAGACCACATGCGACGGGCTCCCAAACAATGGCCTAACCTAGGCCACATGCGCACTGGCTCCCAATCAAATGGCCCTGCTTAGACGCAGCATGCCTGGGCTCCCCATCAAATGGCCAACCTAGGCCCAGCATGCCTGGTAGGGGATTCTTCTTTGGCTACAGATCTTTAACCAGACACTGATTGTACTTACCACCGCAGGCAGCTCCAATATTTACTGAACCACTTGGAACGGACCATAAACCCGACATAACTGAACCCAGGTTGGCTGGCAATATATTAGCAACCCCAATATCTGTGTGTCATGATCCTATCCTATAAGCCTACCAATTTGTGTTTAACTAAAATCCCCCCAGCCATCCCCCTATTGACCGTGAAACCATTGGGAATGTGTAGTGGGAGGGAAAGGAGTTAATCCCCTTGTATCTTGGCTCTTGTAATATGAACCGATTTAATCATTTCCCTACAATAACCTGGCCCAGAGGGGCTGTCAGAGACCATGGGACGGAGGCAATTTATGTGGTCTTGAATGTAAAAATCTAATAATATTAATGTCATGCTCTATGGGATTGACTTGCCGCTCTTAATAAAAATACTGTTAGAACACATTACGAGTGCCGAGCCTGCTAGATTGGCTTTAACCCATTCAGGAAGAGACAAGGATGAGAACCCAGAGAGGATCCATCCGGGGCCCAAAGCAGCACTTTACGCTGAGGACATTTACCTTAACTTGGCTGCTTTCCCTCCTTAACATCCCCCCGAACTTGAATGGGGGAGGATGGAACCATTGAACATTTCCAATAAAGAGAAATGGGGCCTATGGGCACAGACACAGCACTTATTACTAGGTACCGGCAGGACCGGGGACAATCAGGGAGGAGAGACAAGAGAGTGAATATAGAGTAATGGGGATGAGAGAGAAGAGGGGGGGGAGAGTAATATAGAGTAATGGGGACTGGAGAGAGAGCGGGGGGGGAGGATAACGTGAATAGATAAGCCAGTATAAGTAGGGTGAGGCGAGACTAGCGACTAGAGCGTACTATTGAGTCATGGGGATGGGGGAGGGCGCGGCGGGCCAGAGTACTTAGGTCATGAGGAGAGAGGGGGATGTGAGATTCGGGTGGAGAAGAGAGGGGGGCGTAGTGCTTAGAGTCGGTGCTAGAGAGAGGGCGGGGGAGAGTGATGATGAGGGATAAGAGGGTTCGCGGGATCGAGGTATAGAGTCGCCGGGGGGGGACGTGCTGCGGGGATGCGGGGCGGCGGGCGTGAGGGCGTTTCGTCCGCGTGCGGGGGGGCGTTCCCCGCTAGGCAGCGCGGGGGCTCAGTCTCTGGTGGAGGGGCATGCGCGCGCTCCGCAGGCCCACGGCGCGTCTTCGCTATGCTACGGGGGGAGTCTAGGGGGAATGGGAGAGAACCCGGGTACGGGGGGTGGAGGAGGGGGGGATGACTCTACGAGTATCGGTGACGAGGAGAGCGGAGGCACGGAGACGTGATCTTCCAGCATCATGGGGCCTGGGGCGCATGGGGGAGGAGCGTGCTCTCGCGTCATGGGCTGGACGCGCGCGTACGCGCGGCATCCGGCGCGTCCCCCTTGCGTTGGGTAGCCAGAGATCGGTGGGCCGCCTCGCGTACCTGGGGCTGGCGACGACGCGGCCCTCGACTCGCACCGGTTCTATCGTCCGGGCTGGAGGACGACGGAGGCGCGCGCAGGTCACGCGGCGACGGGGCAGCGCACGATGCCGTGTCTCGCGTCCTGGCTGGCGCGCGAGCGGGGGGGCGACGTGCTCTCGCGCTCCGGGGGCTGGCGCTGCGCGCGCGCCGCGCGCGCCCGGCGCGTCTCTCGCGTCCTGGGGCTGGCAGCGCGCGGGTGGGGCGCGTGCTTTCGCGTCCTGAGGGCTAGGCTGCCCGCGCGCGAGCCCGGTCGCGTCTCGCGCGCCTGTGGGCTGCTCAAGGCGCCGAGCGGGGGGCGCGTGCTCTCTCGCCTGGGGCTGCGGCGCGCGCGATCCGCGCGCGCCCATGCGCAGTCCTCCTCGCGTCCTGGGTCTGCTCCCGCGCTGCGGGGGGGCGACGCTTCTCGTCGTCCTGGGCGCCGGCGCGCGCGCGCGCTCCTCGCGCCCCGCGCCCTTCATCCGCGTCCTGGGTGCTGGCCGCGCGCGCCGCCGCCGCGCGCGCGCGCGCGGCGGCGGCGGCGCTGCCCGCGCGTGCTCTCGCGTCCTGGGGGCTGGGCGCGATGCGGGGGGGCGTCGTGCTCTCGCGTCCTGTGCTGGCGCCGCGGCGCTCGCGCGCGCCCGGAGCGTCCTTCTCGCGTCTGGGGTCCGGGCGCGCGCGCGCGGGGGGGGGAGCTGGGGCGTGCTTCTCGCGTACCTGGAGCTGGGCGAGCGGAGCGCGAGACGCGCGACGACGCCCCGGAGCGTCTCTCGCGATCCTGGGGCTGGTCAGGACGCGCGCGCGCCGAGAGGACAGGAGCGGCTCGGCGCGCTCGCGCGCGGCGCGCGCGGCGGTCTCTCGCGTCCTGGGCTGGCGGCGCGGGGGGGGCGCGTGCTCTCGCGTCCTGGGGCTGGTCGCCCGGCGCGCTGCGCCCTTGCGCGTGTCTCTTGGTCCCTGGGGCTGCGCGCACGCGCGACGCTTGGGGGAGACATTCGAGACCGCTACTCGTACTGGACTGGCGCGAGACGCACACGGGGAGTCCTACTCGCGTATGGGCGGCGTCAGCCGAGTGCACTCGACGTGGAGCTTGCCGGCGCGTTCGAGTACCTGGGGCCGGCGCGACCGTCTCCGGCCGGGATGCGAGAGGCGAGAAGGAGAACGTTTAATAAGCAGTACTGGGTGAGAAAGCTGAGATCGATATGATGTGGTGAGACATAGAGGTGGCGATAGAATCTCGCGTGATTGGGGATGTGTTATGACGCTCAGAGAGGAGTAGAGATATAGAGTACATGGGGTATAATGAATGAGAGAGAGACGAGATATGATATGGGATAAGGCAAAGAGATAATATAGGTGGGATGGAGAGGAGAGCCGTGAGAGGCTAATAGGGGAGGGCTGAGGACGAGAGCGAGAGGCACTACGAGCAGGTATCTGATTAATGGATGCAGAGAAGGGTACCAAAGTAATGGAGAAAACCGTAGGGAGTATAAGTAGGGGGGGGAAGAGGAGCAAGGCAAGACTCAGCGTTCTGTTGTTTTATGTCAACAAAACACACCCTGGCATCCATGTGCACTCATTTAGAGAGATAAGAGATACATTCATGCATGCACACACACACACCTATACAGACGCACACATACACACATGTATACAGATAGAAACGCACATATATGCAGACCCACACATAAACACCTGCCTGCAGGCAAACACACACCTAATCAAAATAGACCACACATACATGTAGATACTGATTTACCCTTCATCCCGCACAGATCCAAGTGGGTTGGCCAGGGATACCGTCACACCGGATCGTACCTAAGGTATCATCACCTAGATGAGTCACACAGGATCGTACACTATTATCATCACTAGTGAGAAACTCACACAGGAGTCGTACACTATGAGTCTCACTAGTGAGACTCACACAGTGGATCGTACCACTATTGTATCATACACTATTGAGCTCACACAGGGATCGTACCTATGTATGCATCACTAGTGAGCTCACAGCAGGGATCGTTAACCACTAATGTATCATCACTAGTGATGCTCACACAGGGAATCGTACACTATAGTATATGTAGCTCACACCTGGGCGAATTGTACCGGGCTCACCACAGGGATCGTACATGCTACTGTGATCTCACCAGATCGACCTATTTATGGAGCTCACACGCAGTATCAACCTATGGCCTACCAGCGTACATAGTAATCAATCACTAGTGACCGGTCTCACAGTCATATGTGAGCACATCGGATCGTACACTATGTATCATCACTATGACTCACACAGGATGCATAGACATGTGACAGGATCTACACTATTAGTATCATACAGACTAACAGTCGTAATGTATCTCACGTGACTAAAGGGATGTCCTATTAATCATCCTAGGTGCGACTCACACAGGGACGTACACATGTATCATCACTAGTGAGCTCACACAGGGATCGTACACTAGTATCATCACTAGTGAGCTCCACAGGGATCGACACTAATATGTTCAACATCCAGTGACTCACACAGGGACGTACACAACAATCACTAGTAGTCCACAGGCGCATGATCCACTTGCACAAGGAATACGTCATACAGTGAGCTCACACAGGATCGTACAGCTAGGTAATCATCACTGAGTGAGCTCACACAGGGATCGTACACTAATGTATCATCACTAGTGTAGCTCACACCAGGGATTCGGACACTATTTATCTCACTATGAGCTCACACAGGGACGTACACTATGTATCATCACTAGTAAGAGCTACACAGGGATCGTACCTATGGTGATCATCACTAGTGAGCTCACCCGGGATCTTCACTATGTATCATCACTATGAGCTCACACAGGGATCGTACACTATTTCATCACTAGTGAGCCTCAGACACACAAGCAAACGGATCGTACACATGATCATCACTAGGAGCTCACACCGGGATCGTACACTATGGTATCATCACTAGTGAGCTAACCAGTATCGTACACGGTATCATCACTAGTGATGTCACACAGGGATCGTACACCTATGGGTATCATCACTAGGGACTCACACAGTGGATCGTACACTAGTGTACCTCACTAGTGAGCATCACACAGGGATCGTACACTATGTATCAGCACTAGTGAGCTCACACAGGGATCGTACACTGATGTGATCATCACTCAGTGAGCTCACACGGGATCGTACACTATGTAAATCATCACAGTGAGCTCACACCAGGGATCTGTATCATCAAACGGCTAACAGGTCTAGTATCATCACTAGTGAGCTTCCACAGGGATGTACACTATGTATCATCACTATTGAGCTCCACACAGGATCGTACACTATTTTTTTGTTTTTATCATCACTAGTGAGCTCACACAGGGATCGTACATATGTTATCATCACTAGGGAGCTCACACAGGGGATCGTACCCTATTATCATCACTAGTGAGCTCCAGCAGGATCGTACACTATTTATCTATCACTAGTGAGCTCACCAGCAGGGATACGATACCTATGTATCCTCACTAGTGGCTCACACAGGGTCGTACACTATGTTATCTCACTATGAGCTCACACAGGGATCGTACACTATTGTATCATACTAGTGAGCTTCACACAGGATCGTACCTATGTATATCACTAGTCAACGGGGAATGTAATAGTACCGAGCTCCCACAGGGATCGTACACTATGTATCAATCACTAGTGAGTCACACAGGGATCGTACACTATGTATCAGCACTAGTGAGCTCACACAGGGATCGTACACTATGTTATCATCACTAGTGATCGCTCACAACACGGGATCGTATCCTATGTATCATCATAGTGGCCTCACCCGGGATCGTACACAATGGTATCGATCACTAGTGATGCTCAACACTGATCATACACTGATTATCATCACTAGTGAGCTACACCATGGATCGTACACTATGTATCATCACCTACTGAGCTCACCACAGGGTACGTACACTATGTAATCATCAACTAGTGAGCTCACACAGGGATCGTAACTATGTATCATCACTAGTGAGCTCACACAGGGATCGTCACACTATGTATCACACAGTGAAGCTCACACACAGGGATCGTACAAACTATGTATCATCACTAGTGATGCCACACAGGTGAACTATGTACACCTATGGCTACGTTCGGACACTGCACCTAGTGAGCTCACACAGGGATCGTACACTATGTAGCATCACTAGTGAGCTCACACAGGGATCGTACACTATGTAATCTCACTAGTGAGCTCACACAGGGATCGTACACTATGTATCATCACTAGTGAGCTCACACAGGATCGTACCCTATGTATCCATCACTAGTGAGCTCACACAGGGATCGTACACTATGTATCATCACTAGTGAGCTCACAACATGGAATCGTACACTTGGTTCATCACTAGTGAGCTCACACAAGGGGATCGTACACTATGTATCATCACTATGTGAGCCACAGCAGGGATCGTACCTATGTATCTAATAGTGACTCACAATCCACTAGTAAATCCAAGCTCACAAGGGATCGTACACTATGTATCGTCACTATGAGCTCACACAGGGATCGTACACATATGATCTCACTAGTGAAGCTCACACAGGGATCGTACACGATGTCTCATCAAAACTAGTGAGCCACACAGGGATAGACACTATTGTATCATCACTAGTGAGCTCACCACAGGGATCGTACACTCATGTACGAATCACTAGTGAGCCTCACACGGGATCGTACACTATGTATCTCCTAGTGAGCTCAACACAGGATCGTACACTATTGTATCATCACTAGTGCACCGGGAGCGTCCAGTACATCTTGACCACAAGTGATCGTACACTATGTATCATCACTAGTGAGCTCACACGGGATGCGACACTATGTATCATCACTAGTGACGCTACAACCAGGATTCGTACACTATGTATCATCACTAGTGACCACCACAGGGATCGCACTATGATATCTATCACTAGTGAGCTCACACAGGGATCGTACACTATGTTCATCACTAGTGAGCTCACATCAGGGAGCGTACACTATGAATCATCACTAGTGAGCTCCCACAGGGATCGTACACTATGTTCATCACTAGTGAGTCTCACACAATAGGGATCGTACACCTATGTATCATCACTAGTGGCTCACACAGGGATCGTACACTATGTATCCTCACAGTGAGCTCACACAGGGATCGTACACTTATTATCTCACTATTGAGCTCACACTGTCGTTATCAGCTCACGTAGTACTCACGATCGTACTATGTCATCACATGAAGCTCACACAAGGATCTACACTATGTATCATCACTAGTGAGCTCATCACAAGGGATCGTACTATGTATCATCACTAGTGAGCTCACACAAGGGATCGTACCCTATGTATCATCATATGAGCTCACACAGGTGTCGTACATCACTATTTGACTACACTAGTCTTGTCATCACTAGTGATCAGGATCGTCATTTACACACTATGACTAAGGGATCGTACCTGTCCATGAGTCAAGCATCGTACACTATGTTGCATCACTGAAGGAGTTCTACCAGTGGATGTCTACTAGTATCATCCTGGCAGTCACAACAGATGCCTATTCATCCACACATTAGCTCACACAGGGACTATTCGTTTTTGTGAAATCTACGGGTTTACGTTCTGCAGCCAACAATTCTCCACCCACAAAGAGGCTGTCACAGATAAAGTGACAGACTTGTTTACCGTTCGCCTGGGAGGGGGAATTCAGAGGTTGTAACTAAAGGAGGTGCACATACACACCAAGGGTTAATTGTGACCCAGGAAACCAGGAACAATCATGAAGGTAAAAAAGTAACTTTATAGGTACATAGTAACTTTATTATAGTCCACCCCATCCCACCCACAACTCACACATGGTCACCACATGATCCAAGTTCGTACCAGAACATCCCTAACATTACTGTCCTCACAGTTGTGAACCATTTACATATCAGTAGACCTTTCCTACCACTGAGTCGGCTTACAGGTCTATAGTTACCAGGCTGTGAAACGACTAACCTTTTTTGAATATTGGTATTACATATTGGCTTTTTTCCAATCCAGCGGCACATCCCCAGCCCAACCCGAATCTGAAACTATGGAGAAACAGTGGTCTAGCTAGAACTGAACTAAGATCTTTTAAAATCCTAGGATGCAATCCATCTGTCCTGGCGGCTTTATATTGATAGTAACTTTGTCTAATTGATTCCTCCGTACCATATCCTCTGTTATCCAATGTGAAAACTCTTCATTTCCTCCCTGGCACATTGTTACAACAATCCCTACTGTAAGTATTCCTCAACATTAAACCGATGTAAAAAAACCTTTAGAGGCAGATATAGCCTTTTCGGCATCCTCTACAACCACACCATCAGCTCCATTATTTATGGTCCCACAATTCTCTTCTCAGGTCCTCATTTTGTTACCATTTAATAGACTTAAAAACATCTTGGGTTTTGGAACCCACTGCTTTTGAATTCGGCTCCGTATTTCATTTTCTATTTAGCTAGTTTAATTGCTTTCTTGCACCCTTATTACAACTTTGAGTCCCTGTAAGCCTGTCTGGTCCTTCTGCTTTCAAAATTTTAAAAGCCTTTTCTTTTTTTCCATTTTTCCTCTATTTTAACCTGAGCATTAAGCCATGGCAGGAGGTGGACCTAATTTTTTTACACTTGTTTTCCTAAAGGTACCGATTTGGAAATGTATAGTTAATATCCCCTTTAAAATGGTCAGCATCTGCTCAAGGTATCTTTACCTAGAAAACAGTTCCCCCCCCCAGTCCTATGAGCAGTAGCGATTCCGTTTCCTTTAAAAGCATAAATTAGCTTTCCTAAAGTTAAAAGTTTTTGTTAACCTGCACTTTAGTTTATCTTCTTTCTGCAACCTATCTTAAATGACACTATCTCAATGGTCCTATTCCCCTATATTAATGACACAAGTATATATGGTACTATTCCCTATAGTAAATACACTACAACATCATGGTCCCCCTATTCCCTATATTAAATGACACTATATCATGATCACGATTCCCTATATTAACCATAGTAACATAGTATTGGAGGTTGTATAAAGACATACGTCCGTCTACTCCAACCTTTATACCCTACCCAT
This sequence comes from Hymenochirus boettgeri, assembly GCA_019447015.1. Taxonomy (NCBI): domain Eukaryota; kingdom Metazoa; phylum Chordata; class Amphibia; order Anura; family Pipidae; genus Hymenochirus; species Hymenochirus boettgeri. The sequence goes on from CM033471.1 coordinate 2,261,402, forward strand.
AATGTCTGTATAACAGTTACATAGTAACATAGTATTGGAGGTTGTATAAAGACATACGTCCATTCAGTCCAACCCATCTAGCAATATCCTCATTTCCTGCGTAACTGTTGATCCAGAGGAAGAAAAAAAAACTACCAAATTTATGAAGGGGGAAAAAATTCCTTCCTGACTCCAAGTGTCAATGGGAAATTTCCCTGGATCAACTCTAATTTATGTATCAATCCCAGTAACTTGTAACATTCCTTGTTTGTAGAAACTAAAAATGTCCTAATTGCAAGTTATTTTCCAGCTCTGCCTTAACTCCTCTGGCAGGAAGTTGTCCACGGGAGTCTTCTTCCACACAAGTATGAGCTGTGCATGTAAAGACTTACACTCCTCAACAGATTTTCCATGGGATTAGTCGGAGAATCATGGCACCACACCTTTACCCTCCGTTCGTTAGCAAGCAAGTTGTCATCTGAGGTGGGTTTGGGGGCTTAATGTTTGGTCATCCATGGATGCCTTTCTGGTGGACCGCCCTAATTTCACCTAACTAACTTGATGCATAGAAGGAAAATAAATTGCTTAAAAGGTTCTACGTGTATTCGCAATATATATAGTACCCTGTAACCAACCCGAACTGCATTCTTACTAATACCCTACGTCTCAATATTATATGTATCCCTGACCACCAAACACTGTTTAGTTATAATACCGGTAATTCTCATATATACTTTCCCCTTTACACAACCAACCTCCTGTATAGGTAGTTACCATACTTCTCCATATTATATCGTGTCCGTCCACCAGACTGCAGTATATGGTTAATTACCTAGTAAATTCTCAATATTTAATCTCCCCATCCCACCAGAACTGCAGTTAGTCTAATACCGTACTTCTCAATATTAATAGTAGCCCATACCAACCAAATTGCAGTATATGTATTAAATCAGTATTCTCATATTATATAGTAATCCCCATACAAACCTAACTCTTCAGTCTATGTCGTAATACCAATAGTCTCCATATTATATAGTATCCCTGGTACCACCAACTACATATCGTATATTACAGTAATTCTCAATATTATATATTATCCCTTATAACCACCAGTAACCTGCATTATATGTATTAATACCAGTAATTCTCATATAATATAGTATCCCTGTCCAACCGAACTACTGTTATGTTATTAATACCAGTATGCTCATATATCTCGTATCCCCGTCCTACCCAGCACTACATTATATTTTAATTAATACCCTTATTCGCACTCTATATCGTATCCCTGTAACCACCAACCAGAACTACAGTATAGTATAATACCAGTATTCTCATATTATCTAGTATCCTTCCAACCAGAACTACTGTATTGTACTTAATACGTATTCTCAAATTATATAGTTCCCTGTACCCACCAGAACTTCAGTATATGTATTAAACAGTATTCTCATATTCATTATTCCTGTACCAACCAAAACGACAATATATGTATTATTACCCATAATTCTCATATATATAGTATCCTCCCGTTTACAACCCGAACTACAGTATATGTGTTTACCAGTAATTCTCACTATTTATAGTATCCCTACCACCGAACTACTGTTATGTCTTACTACCAGTAACCCTTTGAATTTATCCAAAAAACTGCACTGCAATATTCCAAATGATGCTTAACCGTGCCTTGTAAGAGGGAGAATCATATTCCGCTCTGATTCCATTTCCCCTCTTATACAAGACATATCTTGCTAGCTCTAGCCGTTGCTACCGGCTATTGTTTGCACAGCTAATCTTTTCTCTACAAACCCCCAATCTTTTTCCATTTAAAAACCAGATTCACTTACACAGAGTTATTTATGTGTAGGTGGCAGGATTATTAAATCCAATTCATCACCTTACATATTCCCAACATTGACATCCATCTGCCATTCTGCGCCCATTTGATAATCTGTCCGCTTGGGCAGCACCTGCACATCAAATGAAAAGTGTAAAAAAAAAAAACAAAGTCAATTGTAAAGAGCAGTTTATGTGACTCCATTAAAATGAGGATCAGGATTGTATTACCGTTCAAATTCTTGGTGGCTGTTGGTTGGTTGCTTCCATCCTCCTTGTTCCCAAGCGTCTTCCCTTACACCTCCCTGTAAGTAAAGTTTTATTTGCCACTCCACATAGATTTGAATGGGCCTTACCCCACCATCAGCAGAGGATCTGGGAATCAGGCGGCGCCAATAATTCTACGTATTTGCTATTGCATGGGATCACCTAAAATAATGTAATTTGTTTTGACTTTCATTCATTCTCCTTTAAAACATTGTACTTATCATTTTGTGTGATGTGGTCACTATCTCATGTAACTTTGGATATTACCAGTAATACCCTCATGTAAAGCAAACCTGTCGCAATCAAATCCTCTTAACGTAGGCAGAAGTGCGGCTGGAATCTGTGACCATTATCTAAACCTCGTTACGTTGGCAGATGAAAATTTAACGTTGTGTTAACTGTGGATGATCTCCGGACCGGTCTTAGTTGGACACTCCAACGTCCACCCACTAACGGCATGGGGAAAGCCCAGATGCAGCCTTCCATTTGACTTATAATGAAAAACCACTATGGCGCATTGAACAGCATGGAAGAATAACAAAGAATCGGCTTTCACCCCGCCCACACTTTTTTTTTTTGAGGCTGAATTGATTACTGTCTAATTTCACACCCACATTTATTTGGGACCGAACAGGACGAATTGTGTTTGGGCTTTTAGATACAGTCATATTTTCTAGTTCGGCCTTTCAAAAAGGCAAAATAATTTAGTGGTTTGTCTTGATGTGTTAACGGGTTGTGGGATTCCTAATAAAAAGCCTTGTTCACAACACAAAAACAGATTCTCCGTTTTGCAATGTGGGTCTTGTTCTATTTTGCAACCCTATGTAAGGCTGTGCCAAATGTCCTGTTGTACAGATAGTGTGGGCCCGGCAGCTCTGATCCTTATAAACACCTTGACAGCAACTTAAATGTCCCGCTTTTCTCCATTGTAGCGTTGATATTTCTTCTTTAGCCTTACGAGGTTGTTTCTGTCATTCAGGTGGCCATGCACTGTTGAATTCCTAGGCTTGTGGTCCCGACAAGATCACATTGGTTTGTCCGGCACACAGTTTGGAACAGCACACGTGGACCCAACCGATCCCTATCGTGGTCAGGGGATCAGTCTCCATGCGGCCAGACACATTACGATTGGATCATGCTCCCCCCCTACTTTACGGAAAGGGAGGCCGATATGACGAGTGTCAACTACGAACATACGTCCTTTCGTCGGCACTCTGACCATTCTGGAAAACAGCCCCAAAACACACTGACGATTATGGGTAAATTCTGTCATTCCCCGACTGGATTTAACCATTATCACTCGTGTGTGTGTGGCCACCTTTTATCCTGGTTCGCCATAATCCTAACCTTTTATACCGAATAATGTAGACGTTTGCCAATCAATGGGCAATTATAGTCACATTGTTTTACAAGTGAGGACAGATGACGGGTACTATGTTCTATCTTCCCGATCATTAGTGGGGACCAATTAAATTTTAAAACATTAGAAGGCAAGTCGGATAAGTTGGAGAACTCTATGTAGAAAGTTCCACAGAACTTGTTATCCAGTCCTGTTTAATTGCTACGCAACCTTGGAACCAACGCTTCCATAGATTTTCAATGGCTTAATAAATCACACAATTTAACACAGTGATTCAGGGTCCCTTCCTAAAATAAAATGATACAATAGTGAGTATTGTAGGACACCACAGATTGAAGCCCCCCCCGTTATTGAGCCTGGCAGTGTGGGTCATAGTGAGAATTGTTTTACACCACCATTTTGTAGCAGACCCTGTGGATAAATAGATTGCCAATATCGCAATTGGTCCATCTTGCTTTCCCAGCAGAGGCGGCGATTCTGTCAGAGGCTTACTGTATCATAAATTCACTGACAAATCAACTGACTTTAATGGAGGAGGGTTGCGTTAAATGGAGACAGGGAAGATGGCTTAACCACATCCAAATATTTTAAGGCTGACCGACATTTCAGTTTACGTTGTAAGTGGACTTGTAATGCACGCAGCACAGATTTTAACAGTTGGGCTGTGTACACCTGATTAAACATTTTTTGACCCCAGCTTGCAGCACTGATGTGCCAACCGTAAAGCACGGCCGTTCGCGTGTGGATGGTCATATATATTTTATGGAGAGACAGGACAATGTAAATACACAATAGGTTTAGATTGGTTTTAGTCAAATGTATATAGTAGGAAGCCCGGACAATGTGCACACAAGTAGTTATATTATGTTATATACTGTAGGGAGAGCCAGGAACAATGTTACACGTTAGGTTATATGTATAGGTGTATATACTGTATGAAGAGACAGGCCAATGTATGCCCTAGGTTATATATATGTGTTATAGTGTTGGAGAGACGGACAATTGTGTCCACATTTAGTTCATATATAATGTGTATAACTGTATGAGAGAATAGACACTTGTACACGTAGGTATATATTATGTGTAATATAGTGTATGGAGAGACAGGACAATGTGTACACAGAGGTTATATTATATATGTGTATTACTGTATGGAGAGACAGGCCATGTATACACAGTAGTTCTATATCTGTTTATATAGTGTATGGAGAGCGGAACAATGTGTTAACAGTAGGTTATATATATATTGTATTACTGTCTGGAAGAACGGTACAACTGTGTACACAGTAGGTTATATATATAGGTGTATATACTGTAATGGAGAGACAGATCGATGTGTACCAGTAGGTTATATATATATGTGTATATGTGTATGGAGTAGACAGGACATGTGTACCCGTAGGTTATTCTCTATGTGTATATCTGTATGGAGAGACAGACACTGTGTACCCGTAGTTATATAAGTTGTGTTATACGTATGAGACAGGAACAATGTGCACACAGTGGTATATATAGGTGTATATACTGTATGGAGAAGCCGACAATGTATACACAGTAGGGATTATATGTATATGTGGATAGACTGTATGGTGAACAGACAATGTGTACACTAGTAGGTTTATATATTATGGTGTATATAGTGTATGGAGATCCGGACAATTTGTCCACAGTAGGTTTATATATATATGTGTATATACTTTATGGAGCGACAGACAATGTGTACACATAGGTTATAATGTATATGTGTATATACGTCTGGAAGACGGACAATTATACACAGAGGTTATATATATATGTGTAATACGTATGGAGAGACAGGACAATGTGTACACCGTGTTTATATAATCATGTGGTGTATATACTGTATAGAACCGGACAGGTGTAATAAACAGTAGGTTAATATGTGTATATCCTGCATGGAGAGACGGAACATGTTTACCCCGTCGTTATATATATATGTGTCTATACTTATGGAGAACAGGACACTGTGTCCCAGTAGGTTATATAATATTTTGTATATACTTTATGGAAGACAGTACAATGTGTACACAGTCGGTTATATATATATATGTTATATCCGTATGGAGATACAGGACATGTGTACACCGTAGGTTATATATATATAGTGTATATACTTTATGGAAGACACGGACAATTTTGTACACAGTAGGAATTATTATTATATTTGTATAGCTGTAATGGATAGAAGGACATGTGTACCCCTAGGTTTATATATATATAGTGTATACTACTGTAATGGAGAGACAGGACCATGTGTACACAGTAGGTTATATATCTATATGTGTATATAACAGTAGGAGAACCGGACATGTGTACACAGTAGGTTTATATTATATATGTGTATATACTGTATGTGGGAGAGACAGGACCATGGTGTACACATAGTTTATATATATAGTGTATTACTGTTCGGAGAGACAGGACAATGTTTGTACACAGTAGGTATATATAATATATGTATATACTTGGTAGGGGAGACAGGACAATGTGTACACAGTGGTTATATATAATATCGTGTGTATATACTGTGGAGAGGACCGACTGTGGTACACAGTAGGTTATATATATATGGTGTATATACTGTATGGAGAGACAGCACAATGTGGAACACAGTATGTTTATATAATCTGTGTATATCCTCCATGGAGAGACAGGACAATGTTACCAGTAGGTTATCTCTATTGTGTATATACTGTAAGGGAAGACAGACAATGTGTACACCGTAGGTTCTATATATATGTGTATATACTGTATGGAGAGACAGGACAATGTGTAACAGTATTTTATATATAATGTTATATACTGGATGGAGATACAGACAGTTCCACAGTAGGTTTATATATACTATGTGTATCTACTGTATGGAGAGACAGGACAATGTGGTACACAGTAGTTATATTATATGTGGTATATACTGTATTGAAGACCGGACAAGTGTACACATAGGTTTATATATATATGTGTAATATACTGTATGGAGAGAGCAGGACATGTGTACCCAGTAGTTTATATCTATATGTGTATATATCCTGTATGGAGAGACAGGAAATTTGGTACACAGTATGTTATATATATGTGTGTATATACTGTATGGAGAGGACAGACATTGTACACAGTAGGTTATATATATATATGTGTATATACTGTATGGAGAGACAGGCCAATGTGGTACACAGGAGGTTATATATATATGTGTATATACTGTATGGGAAGACAGGACAATGTTGTACACAGTAGGTTATACCTATGTGTTATACTGTATGTAGAGACAGGAAATTTACACAGTAGAGTTATATATATGTGTATCTACTGTATGGAGAGACATGACATGTGTACACAGTAGGTTATATATCTTAGTGTATATATGTATGGAGAGACAGGACAATTTAACAGTGTTTATAATATATGGGGTGGTGGTGTATATACTGTATGGAGAGACAGGACAATGTGTACACAGTAGGTTATATATTATATGTGTATATACTGTATGAGCGAGACATGACCATGTTACACAGTAGGTTATAGATATATGTGTATATACTGTAGGAGAGACAGGGACAATGTGTACACAGTAGGTTATATATATGTGTAAACTGTATGGAGAGACAGGACAATGGTGTACACAGTAGGTTAATATAATGTTACTATATTACTGTATGGAGAGACAGGACCAATGTGTACACAGTAAGGTTTTATTTGTGTATATACTGTATGGAGAGACAGGACATGTGTACACATAGTTATAAGATATATATAGTGTGTAAATACTGTATGGAGAAGACAGACATGTGTACACAGTAGTTTATTTTATAGATATATATGTGTAATACTGTATGGAGAACAGGACATGTTACACAGTAGTTTTATATATATAATCTATCATCGTGTATATAACTGTATGGAGAGACAGGACATGGTGTAAACAGTAGTGGTATATATATATATATGTGTATATACTGTATGGAAGACAGGACAATGTGGTACACGTAGTATATATATCTATGTGTATTACTGTATGGAGAGACAGGACAGATGTGTACACATAGGTATATATATGTTGTAATACTGTAACTGGGAGACCAGGAACAATGTTGTACACAGTAGGTTTTAAACATGTGTATATACCTGTATGGAGATACGGACATGTTACACAGTAGGTGTCTATATATATATATGTTTAATACTTAATGGAGATACAGGACAATGTGTCCAGAGGTTATTATATGTGTGTATATATTGTATGGAGAGACAGGACAATTGTACTCAGTAGTTATATATATCCATGTGTATATACGTATGGATAGACAGGACAAGGTGTACACAGTAGTTATATATATAATTGTGTAATCTACTGTATGGAGAGACATAGGACAAGGTGTACACAAGTGAAGGTTAGATATCATATATGTGTATATACTTTGGAGAGACAGGACAATTTTACACAGTAAGGTTATATATATTGTGTATATACTGTATGGATAAGACCGACAATGTGTACACAGTAGGGTTATATATACTACATGTGTCTATACGGTATGGGATAGCCAGGACAATGTGGTACACAGTAGGTGATATATATATATATGGGATATACTGTAGGGAGAGACAGGACAATGTGTACAACAGTAGGTTATCTATCAGGTGTGTATATATTTGTATGGCGATACAGACATGTTACACAGTAGGGTATATATATGTGTGGTATAATTGTAATGAGAGACAGGACAATGTGTCCACAGTGGTTAATATATATACTGTGTCTTCCTGTATGGAGAGACAGGACAATTGTACCCACTAGGTTATAAGTGTATCTGTGTATAACTGTATGGAGAGACAGGACAATGTGTACACAGTAGGTTTATGTTATGTGTATATACTGTAGGAGAGACAGGACATGTTACACGTAGGTATAGATATATGTGTGTTATATACTGTATGAGAGACGGACAATGTTACACCGTAGTTATATATATGTGTATATACTGTATGGATAGACGGACAATGTGTACAATGTAGTTTATATATAGTATAGTGTGTATATCACTGTCGTGGAGAGACCGGACAATGTTACACAAGTAGGTTATATATAAGATGTGGGATATACTGTATGTAGAGCCAGGACAATGTTGTAACACAGTAGGTGATATCTATATGTTTATATACTGTATGGGAGAGACAGGACACGGTGTACACAGTAGGTTTATATATATTGTAGATACTGTATGGAGATACAGGACAATGTGTACCAGTAACGGTTTTATCCATCATATTGGAGGGACATCACTTTCCTTTTCTCTCACAGGACTGGGCAGCCGCCTTTGCTTTGTGATGTAAGAGTTTCAGCTTCACCCCCACGCATTCAGCGTCTCAATGACCTCTGGAGTAAGTCACTAATGTTAACGTGGTTTTAGCACAAACAATGTTCTATGTGTTTAAAGAATGATTTTTTGCTCCGTACACTTCCCCGGTTTAAAGGACACACGGCCTAACACCCTAGCACCTGTCACACTACGATGAACTAGCGCTTCGTCCCGATGTTGTACTGTTCGTTATTTGCATTAATTTGCGTGTTTTCCGATAGACCCTATTGGTTATATCTATGGGCTATTGCAAATACAATGATCGGCTAAGATCTCTCTCTTCAGAAGATCCGCACGTGGGGAATGGCAACGGGTTCTTTCCGATTGGATGTACGTTATTTCTGCCGATACGTAAGACCTATTGGCTAGCTTTACACTTTACGGTCTGCGGGTCGGTGTTTTCTGATATGATTTCAAAAAAAAAACTCTGTCTAGCAATGACCAGGTGAAACTAGATTTCCTGGATCATTTGGAGTTTTGGGAGCTACAAGGATCATCACTTAGGATTCCAGTAGTGGATCGGAAGCTTTCTTGAATGTCTACGCATTGAGTCAGGTGGTGGAATGAATGGAAACACTATTGTCCATATGAATGGTCATTAAGTGTCTTGGATCTCCTTAATTTTTAAAGGAGCGTTACAATCTGTATTCTCCATATTTTCAAAAAGTATATTTCGTGAAATGAAAAGTCCAACAGTGCAGTTTTATAGGGGGTAACTTTATATTACAGTACTTGGTAGAAGATTTGTCAATAAACGATCAACGATTTTTAAACGTCAGAAGGTTGGTGAGATTCTTTTTCATATAGAAAGGGGAACTGTGGTCTTTAACCAGTTTATTTTAAAATGATCCATCCATCCACATCTCTCCATGCTGCACGCCCAACCTTTAGGAAATCCCAAGTTTAGGGGGGGTGGCAGGTTTTCTGTATCTGCGGTCACAAATCTATTTTCCTCTAATCTGTTCTGCTCGGGCGTTGGCACCTTCTCAGTGCAGGAGAAAACAGACGGCACAAGTCAAGAGATTGAGTTAACAGTGACTGTAGGAGGATGGATGATAGGGAACAGGAGTTTTTAAAAGGGTCTGAGATTTGGGTTTTCTTCAAGCCTCCTACTCCTGGCCCTCTAACTTCACAGCCGAGATTTCCCCAGTCCCTCCAAATTGCCTGATTCTTTCCTCTGCCTGAAAGGGCTGTTTTTACACAGTTTTTCTTTCTGTGTGTGGAGGGTTTATGGTCTAAGGTGCCAGTGGGTGGCCCCTGAGTGGAGGGGCCAAAGGATTCTGCAAGGAGTGGGGGCATGGAGGCCCACAAGGGTGAGACGACACCGGGAAGGATACTATCGGTTTCAAGTCAGGAAGTGCATGGGATTCGGGGTGATGCTGTTACCATATATCCCACATACAACAAATGTAAATATCTTCAACACTAGTAAAAAACAATGAAATCAATTGGCAGGAATACTAGAAAGCATTCCTGTCAATTTACAATCTTTTGACTGCAGTTACCCTTTAGGGCCAGAACCCCCTAAAAACACACCCCCCCCACCTTAACTATAATGTTCGCGGGCATGTATCCACTGCCTTTCTATTTTGCTTTCATTTAAAGGGGACTGTGGCCTCCTGATTTTTTAATAACGGCCATTTTCCTACCTTTTAAACGACCATCCACCCCAACCCCTCTCTACGTGCTCCACAGCCCAATGATTACATAAAGGACTGACCAGAACAGTAATGTTAATGGTGGGAGGCGACATTGACTTCCTCCGTCTTCTCCTGCACAGTGCCGCCGGCGAGCACAGCCCATACTCCTCAGTGTGTGAGGGAGACAGGAAGTCCCTCCTCCTCTCTGCTGTGTGAAGTCCCGACAGAGAAGGAAAGGGAATCTACAAACAGCCCTTTCTCTTCACTGTGTGAAACAACCTTTTTCAAGCAGAGTTCTCACTCTGCCTGCAAAGGCTGTTTTCCACAGAGTTTCTGTAAGGGGGTCGGAGAAACCCACAGCGGCCCTAGGTGGGTGGGTGCTTAAACACTCCCGTGAGTGGGCGGGTCTTACCACCCGTTGTGGGCGGGCCACGGCACCCGGAGAGGGAGGGCCCACAACTGGCTGTAAGATAATGGTCCATGGGGGCCTGCAACGGAGGGACCTCATGGGGTCCATGATTGGAAGGGCCATTGGGTTGGCAAAAGGGGAGGAGGATACACAGGGCAGATTGACTGACATTTCAGTAGGCATGAATGCAGGGACCTGTGATGCTGCTTGCCATATCACACACAAAAAGGTAAATAGCTTCAAAACTATCATATAAACAATGGAAATATATTGCAAAAGCTCATGGGATCAATTCCTATAAATTTACCTAAGTTCATTTGGACCACAGTTCCCCTTTAAGTAATTAACAATTTAGGAAGTTTTGAAATGCATTTTGTCTCCTCTTGGCTTACAATCATAACTCTACAGTGTTCTTGCATATTTTTTATCGACGTCATACAGGGAGAGTCTGTTTATACCCAAGGGTACTTTAACACTCATGTTATAAAATAATATGGGAGGTACCTTATAGTTGCAGTGTTCTTTTGTATAGGGAAGGTATCCTTTATAAGTTGCAGTGGTAGTTGTATAGGGAAGGTATCCTTTATAGTTGCAGTGGAGTTGTATATGGATTTATCCTTTATGTTGCAGTGGTAGTTGTATAGGGGGAATGTATCCTTTATAGTTTGCAGTGGTAAGTTGTATAGGGAAGGTATCCTTTAGTAGTTTGCAGTGGGTAGTTTTATAGGGAAGGTATCCTTTATAGTTGCAAAAGTGGTAGTTGTATAGGGAAAGGTATCCTTATAGTTGCAGTGGTAGTTGTAATAGGGAAGGTATCCTTTATCGTTGCAGTTGTAGTTGTTAGTGAAGGTATCCCTTTATAGTTGCAGTGGTATTGTATAGGGAGGTATCCTTTATAGTTGCAGGGTATTTGTATAGGGAAGGTTCCTTATAGTTTCAGTGGTATTGATAGGGAAGGTATCCTTTAAGTTGCAGTGGAGATGTATAGGGAAGTATCCTTTATAGTTTGCATGTGGTAGTTTGTATAGGGAGGTATCCTTTATAGTTGCAGTGGTAGTTGTATAGGGGAGGTATCCTTTATAGTTTGGCCGTGTAGTTGTATAGGGGAGGTTATCCTTTATAGTTGCAGTGGTAGTTTATAGGGGAGGTATCCTTTATAGTTGTATAGGGAAGGTATCCTTTATAGTTGTATATGGGAAGGTATCCTTTATAGTTTGCAGTGGTAGTTGTATAGGAAGGTATCCTTTATATAGTGTATAGAGGGAAGTATCCTTTATAGTTGCATAGGAATGTATCCTTTATGGTTGCACAGTGGTAGTTGTCTATGGGAGGTATCCTTTATAGTTGCAGTGGTAGTTGTATAGGGAAAGGTATCCGTTATGGTTGCAGTGGTAGTTGTATAGGGAGTGTATCCTTTATATTTTTAGGGAAGGTATCCTTATAGTTTGCAGTGGTAGTTGTATAGGGGAGTAATCCTTAATTGTTTGCAGTGGTAGTTGTATAGGGGAGGTATCCTTTATAGTTGCATGGTAGTGTATAGTGAAGGTATCGCTTTATGGTTGCAGTGGTATTTGTATAGGGGAGGTATCCTTTATATTGTATAGGGAGTATCCTTTATAGTGGTATAGGGGGTATCCTTATGGTTGTATAGGGAGGTATCCTTTATGGTTTGTATAGGTGAGGTAGCCTTTGATAAGTTTGCATAGGTGAGGTTTCCTTTATAGTTGAATAGGGGGAGGTAATCCTTTATGGTTGTATAGTGAGGTATCCTTATGGTTTGTATAGGGAAGGGTATCCTTTTATAGTTGTATAGGGGAGGTATCCTTTATGGTTGTATAAGGGAGGTATCCTTTATGGTTTTATAGGGGAGGTATCCTTTGGTTGTATAGGGGAGGTATCTTTTAGTTTGTATAGGGGAGGTATCGCTTGTATAGTTTTATAGGGGAGGTAATCCTTTTATAGTTGTATAGGGGAGGTATCCTTTATGGTTGTATAGGGGAGTATCCTTATTGTTGTCTAGGGGAGGGTATCCTTTATGGTTGTATAGGGGAGTATCCTTTATGTTGTACTAGGGGAGGTATCCTTTAAGACCGTTTTCACATTTTCCCCTGCTTTGGCCTCTGTCTCACCTCTGTCTCTTTTCTTCTGTTAGATTGTTTCTAGTGAAGGAGGGCTTTGAAGTTGTGTCCTAAAGAGAAGAAATGGTCTAAGGTTGAACTCGCATGGGTTTATCTGGCCCAGGGAAGGGCACAGGGTCCCTATTAAGACCCACTACGACGCACCTCTACCCCCACAGCTTTTTCACAATCAGGGGTCAAGCTCACGGGTGAGTCACACGGGCAATCCTTACTGTATCTTTTATTTATTCATCCCATCATCCATCCTTTCCTTACGCTTTCTACATTTGCTGCTGTTTCCACTCGCGCACACTGATGACGGTCATATCACGCAGTGCTAAAAGACACGCCTCTCTCCTTCCTCCCTCTTGGCGTGTTGGAGAAGATGAGGCGTGACCAGACTGGCAATACATACACTTAGCTAATTCTACGTTACTTTGTCAGGGCTAAGAGGGAAACAGCCGCAATGTTCTTTACAAAAGGAATTGTTGCAGATGTGAGAATCACGTGGTGGGCGGAGCTTAAAAAATGTGATTTCAGAAAAGCAGGAGAGCCAGCATCAAAGAAATCTACTTCTGCCCAGGCTTTACTCAGTGCTTTCAGTGCTAATCTTTAATACAGGAAAGCCAGGACCCTAACTGGCATATAATCTATATGTTCTGTACAAATAAATTGGGTATGTAGGAATTGTTCCTTTAATGTGCAGGCAACCGACTCCCTCCTTATGTGGGGTGGTACACCGTGTGGCATGATTGTTTTTACTCCCCATTTAATCTTTTCTTCCATTCTCTGATAGCGAGACCCCCTGAAACTAGCATTCGGTATATAGGGAGTGCACAAAGCTATTTAAATCCGCTTGGCCCCCCAGTGATATTACTACGGACAATCCCCCTAAACTTAAGGGGAACCACTTCTCTTCCTGAGGTCCCTCTTTCTTCTGTAATGTTTTCAACCGTTGCTTCCCTCCCCTTAGGGAATTAAAGCAAAGTTTAAAGGCAGAGGAGAAGGTGGACATTAAAAGAACTTGTGAAGTGGCACAGAGATTCCCTGACTCCGAGAAGAAGTGGAACCCACCGCAGAAACAACGCTCCATGGGCGTGTCAGTCGGAGGGATAGTACGTTCACTGGGATGTTAACAGGTCTCGGTCAACCAGATATAAATGGCTGAGCGGGTGAATGTGCCGGATTTTGGGTCAATACCTCGAATGTCCCCGTATAAAGGGCTGAGGCCCCTACCCACATAGCTAGTTTTCCTATCATCTGAATTAGCTGGTTACATTCCTCGGATCTCTATAGGACATCGATTGTAACATGGGCAGAAACCGGCAAGTTTGGGTGTTCTCTCCCGGTGCTAAGTTTGGGTTGTTCTCCCCGGTGCTACTTTTTGGTGTTCTCCCCGGTGCTAATTTTTGGGTGTTCTCCCTTGGCTAATTGGTGTTCTCCCCGGTGCTAAGACATACTGATGTATGTGTGAATGAATGTGGTTAGATTGTAAGCTCTTCATGGTTCGAACTTGTTAAATATGAATATATAGGTTTTGTTAGAACTGCTCGTCTTCTCTTCCGGCTAGTCATTATCCGAGTTTTATAAGCCACTGACCATTATAACAGTCCCACTGAACTGGAACGGGAGCCTAACATATTCCCATGAATAATCCCCTTTGTGTTTCCCAGCCTTAACGTGACATACACACAAAAGGGTTATTACTATCTTAAGTGTGATCATACTTTTATAGACACATGTAAAATGTTACTGCCGATAGTTGTACCATCCATATTGATCAATAAGCAAGGTGTCACAAATCGCATCTCATATATAGGCTCACTGCCCTAGCTTCTCTATATATAGGCTCCTTCCCGATGCTCTCTAATATATGGCTCACTGCCCGACTCGTCTCTATATAAGAGGCTCACATGTCCCGGAGCTCTCTATCTATAGGCTCACTACTGCCTCGAGCTCTCTATATATAGGCTCACTGCCCAGCTCTCTCTAATGGGCTCACTGCCCGAGCCTTTATAATAAGGGCTCACTGCCCCGAGCTCTCTATATAAAGGCTCACTGCCACGAGCTCTCTATAGATAGGCCACTGTCCCAGAGCTCTCTATATATAGGCTCATTCACTGCCCGGCTCTCTATATATAGCTTCACTGCCCTAGCTCTCTATATATAGGCTCACTGCCCGACTCTCTATATATAAGGCTCTCCCGAGCTCTCTATATATAGGTCACTGCCCGAGCTTCTCTATATAATAGGCTTCACCCTGCCCGAGCTCTCGATATATAGGATCCTGCCCGAGCTCTCAATATATAAGCTCATCACTCACTCTGCCCGAGCTCTCGCTATATAGGCTCACCTGCCCGAGCTCTCTATATCTAGGCTCCTGCCGCGAGCTCTCTATATATAGGCTCAACTTCCCGCCTCTCTTTCAGGCTCATGCCCGAGCTCTCGATATATAGGCGCCCTGCCCGAGCTCTCTATATATAGGCCCAAGGCTCACTGCCCGAGCTCCTATATATATAGGGCTCACTGCCCCGAGCTCTTTTATATATAGGCCTCAACTGCACTGCCGAGCTCTTTCATATAGGCTCACTGCCCGCGCTCTCGGTATATAGGCTCACTGCCCGGCTCTCTATATATAGGCTCACGCCCGAGCTCTCTATATATATGCTCAACTGCCCTAGTCTTATATATAGGCTCACTGCCCGAGCTCTTCTATATAGGCTCACTCACTGCCCGAGCTCTCTATATATATAGGCTCACTGCCGAGCTCTCTATATATAGGCTCACCTGCCGGCCTCTCGATATATAGGATCACTGGCCTGCCGAGCTCTCGATATATAGGCTCACTGCCTCGACTCTCGATATATAGTCTCACTGTCCCGAGCTCTCGATATATAGGCCACTGCCGAGCTCTCGATATATAGGCTCACTCCGAGCTCCGATATATAGTCACTGCACGAGCTCCACTCGATATATAGGCTCACTGCCCGAGCTCTTCGATATTAGGCTCCACTTGCCCGAGCTCTCGATATATAGGCTCATGCCCGAGCTCTCGAATATATAGGCCTCACTTCCCTAGCTCTCGATATATAGGCCACCTGCCCGAGCTCTCGCTATATAGGCTCCTGCCGCCGAGCTCTCGATATTAGTCTCACTGCCGGCTTCGTATATAGGCTCCTGCCCGAGCTCTACGATATATATGCTCACTGCCCGAGCTCTCGATATTAGGCGTCACTGCCCGAGCTCTCGCTATATCAGGCTCACTCACGTGCCCTAGCTCTCGATCTATAGGCTCACTGCCCGAGCCTCTATATATAGGCCTCACTGGCCCGGACTCTCTATATATAGACTTCACTGCCCGAGCTCTATATATAGGCTCACTGCCCGACTCCGTATCAGCTCACTGCCCGAGCTCCTCGATATAGAGGCTCACACTGCCCGCGCTCCCGTATATAGGCAATGCCCCTCTCGATATATAGGCTCACTGCCTAGCTCTCGTATATAGGACTCACTGCCGCGAGCTCTATAATAGCTCACTGCCCGGCTCCTCGATATAGAGGCTCACTGTCCTAGCTCGTCTATATAATAGGCTCCACTGCCCCCGAGCTCTCCAGATATAGGCCACTGCCGAGCTCTCTAATATAACTCACGCCCGCCTCTCGATATATAGGCTCAACTGCCCATCTCCGTATATAGGCTCACTGCCCGAGCTCTCTATATATGGCTCACTGCCCGAGCTCTCGATATATATAGCCGGCCTCATTAGGCTCGCCCGAGCTCTCGATATATAGACTCACTGCCACGAGCTCTATATATAGGCTCACTGCCGAGCTCTCATATAGGCTACTGCGAGCTCTTTATAGCATCATGCCCGAAGTCTCATAATAGCCATCACTCTATATTAGACTCACTGCCCGAGCTCTGATATATAGGCTCACTGCCCGAGCTTCTCGATATAGCTCATGACGAGCTTCTTATACTCATGCCCGAGCTCTCGATATGGCATCACTGAGCTCAATATAGACTCACTGCCCGAGGCTCTCGTAATAAGGCCTCACTTGCCAGCCGAGCTCTCCATATAGAGCTGCACTGCCCGAGCTCTCTATATAGCTCACTGCCCGAGGCTCGTCGATATATCGGACTCACTGCCGAGCCTCACGATATATAGGCTCACTGCCGACTTATATATAGACTAGCCAGAGCTCTCGTATATAGGATCACTACAGCTTTAAGGTCTCCGAGCTCTCGCATATATAGGCTCACTGCCCGATCTCGATAAGTCATGCAGTTGATATAGGCTCCTGCCCGATCTCTCGGATATATGGACTCACTGCCCGAGCTCTCGTATATAGGCTCACTGCCCGAGCTTCTCGATACGGACTCACTGCCCGAAGTCCTTCGATTATAGGCTACTGCCTCGAGCTCTCGATATATATAAGGCTTCAACTGCCCGAAGCTCTGATATATAGGCCACTTGCCCGAGCTGATCGATAATAGTACAATGCCCAGCTATCGTATAAGCTCACTGCCGAGCTCTCGAATTAAGGCTCACTGCCGAGCTCTCGAAATAACGGCCATCTGCCGCCGAGCTCTCGATATATAGGCTCACTGCCCTAGCTCTCGATATATAAGGCTCACTTGCCCAGGCTCTCATATATATGGCTCACTGCCCGAGCTCTACATATATAGGCTCACGCCCGAGCTCTCTAATATAGGTCACGTGACTCTTATATTAGTCTGCCCGAGACTCTAATTAGCTCCTGCCCGAGTGAGTCTAAATACGTCACTCGATCTATATGGCTCACTGCCCGAGCTTCTCGATATATAGGCTCACTGCCCGAGCTCTCGTATAGATGATACTCCAGCCCATATATGCTCCTGCGGCTATATGGCCAGCTGCCCGAGCTCCGATGCTATAGGCCTCACTGTCCGAGCTCTTCGATATATAGGCTCACTCGCCATCGAGCTCTCGATATATAGGCTCACTGCCTGAGGCTCTCGAATATAGGCCTCACTGCCGAGCTCTTCTATATGGTCTACTGCCCGAGCTCTCGATATATAGGCTCACTGCCCGAGCTCTCTATATATAGACGTCACTGCCACGAGCTCTCGATATATAGGCCAACTGCCACTTAAGCTCCTTGCAGCTCTCGTTTAAGCTATCCCCGCCAAAGACTCAACTGCCCGAGACTCTCGATATATAAGGCTCACTGCCCCGAGCTCTCGATATATTAGGCTCACTGCCCGAGCTCTCGATATATGGCACTCCTGCCCGGCTACTGATATAGTACTGCCCGAGCTTACTAGATCATAGGCTCATGCGAGCTCATCTATATCGGCTCACTGCGGCCGCCCGCTCTCTCGATAATAGTCTCACTGCCCCGAGCTACTATATATAGGCTCCCTGCCCGAGCTCTCATTATAGGCTCCTGCCCGACCTCTCGATATATAGGCTCATGCCCGGCTATCGATAATATAGGCTCACTGCCCGAGCTCTCTAGATATAGGCTCACGGCCCGAGCCTCTATATATAGCTCACTGCCCGAGCTCTTATATAGGCTCAATGAAGATGCTCATATAAGGCACTGCCCGAGCTCTCGATAATAGGCTTCCTGCCCGAGCTCTCGATAATAGGCTCCCCCCCCACTGCCCGAGATCTCGATATTATAGGCCTCACTGCCCGAGCTCTCGATATATAGGCTACTGCCCGACGCTTCGATATATAGGCTCACTGCCCGAGCTCCCTCGAATATATAGGACTTCCGGGCGCTCTATAGTCTCAGCCGAAAGCTCTACGTATATAGGCCTCACGTGCCCGGCCGACTCTAGATAGATAGGCTCACTGCCCGAGCTCTCGATATATAGGATCATGCAAGCTACGATGGCCCTGCAGCCTCTATATATAGCTCATGCCCGAGCTCCTATATATAGTGCCACTGCTCGAATCTCTTTAGTATATAGGCTGCACTGCCCGATCTCGATTATAGGCCAGCCCTAGATCCTCTATATATAACTCACGATGCCCGAGCTCTCTATATATAGACTCACTGCCCGAGCTCGTCTATATAGACTCACTGCCCGGAGCTCTCCTATATATAGGCCTCCTGCCCGAGCCTCTCTAATATAAGACTCACTGCCACGAGTCTCTCGATATATTAGGTCACTGCCCGAAAAAAAGCTCTCTATATATTAGCTCACTGCCGAGCTCTTATATAATAGGCTCACTGTCCACGAGCTCTACATATATAGGCCTCACTGCCCGAGCTCTCTATAATAGACTCACTGCCCGAGCTCTCGATATTAGGGCTTCACTGCCCAGCTGCTCGATATATAGGCTCACTGCCCGAGCTTCCTCCTATATATAGGCCTCATGGCACGAGCTCTCGATATAGGCTCCCACTGCCCGAGTCCTATAGACCCTGCCGGTCTTATATAAGACTCACTAGCCCGAGCTCTCGATATATAGGCTAACTGCCCGAGCTCCCGATAATATGGCCTCACTGCCCGAGCTCTCCATATATAGGCTCATGCCCGAGCTCTCCATATAAGGCTCACTGCCCGACCTTTCAAATTTAATAGGCTCATGCCGCTATATATATGACTCACTGCCCGAGTTCTCGATATATGTCGCCAGCCGAAGCTCACTGCCCGAGCTCTCATATATAGGACTCACTGCCCGGCATCTCTCTATATATAGGTACTGACCTCCCTAATGGCCCGAGCTCTCTATATATAAGGCTCACTGCCCGAGCTCTCCATATAGGCTCACTGCCCGATCTCGATATGACCCGAGTTACATATAGGCTCACTGCCCGAGCTCTCCATATATAGGCTCAACTGCCGTAGCTCGCCATATATAGCTCACTGCCAGAGCTCTCGTTATAGGGTATCCGCGACTCCATATACTCCGCCCGAGCTCTCGTATATATAGGACTCCTGCCCGAGCTCTCTGATATAGGCTCATCATGCCCAGATGCTCCGATATAAGCCTCACTGCCCAGCTCTCGATTAGCTCAATCCCGAGCTCATAATAGGCTCACTGCCCGCAGCTCTCCGATATATAGGCTCACTCCTGCCCGACTCTCATATATAGGCTCACTGGCCCCGAGCTCTCTACTATCTAGACTCACGGCCCGAGCTCTCACTATATAGGTCACTGCCCGTAGCTCTATATATAGAGGCTCACTCCCGAGGCTCTCTTATATAGACTCACTGCCCGAGCTCTCTATATATTAGACTCAACGCCCGAGCTCTCTATATATAGACTCACTGCCCGAGCTGCTCTATATATAGACTCACTGGCCCGGCTCTATATATGACTCAATGCCCGAGCCTCTCGATTATAGGCTCATGCCCGAGCTCTCTGATATATAGGCTCACGCCCGAGCTCTCCATATATAGGGTCACTGCCCGAGCTCTCATATATACTATGCAGGCTTCTATAGGCTACGCCCGAGCTCTCTATATATAGGCCTCACTGCCCGAAGCTCTCTATATATAGGCCCAGCCGGCTCTATATCCAAAGTTCAAACCAAAGTGATAAGAGATCCTGGCGTTAGTTCATTGAAATGAAATTTATTTATCTCTTCGTCAGAACAAAACCAAGCAACGTTTAGGTTAAATCTAAACTTTTAGGGTTAACATTTAGTCCATTTCTCAAGCCTACAAACCTTAATCATTTTGGTTGGAATATTCCATACATATTTGATCCGACATCATTGGTCATGGTTAATGTTCAATGTACGTCTATTGTGAGGTTCTGTTACATTTTAATCGTAATTACGATCTGCTGTCGGCAGGAAGCAATCAACGGAAACGTATATTGTTGTCGATTGGAATCCAATGGGCCTAATGTATGTCACCTTTAGAAATATCGCTCTGGCAGTAGGTTTGATAATCGTTGACTGACCGCGCAGCTGCTTTATGGTTAGGTCGGTAATTACAACTTTCCGCTGCTCCTGTTCCTAGCCGAGACTTTCGAGATAACAAAGATAGAGGTGAAGAAGCTGCATGTTTTTGGCGGATGCGGCCAGAATGGTCGGCTGTTGGTGACAGCGTTAAAGACCGAGCAGGTAAGCTGCACATTTGGGAATCCTGGTTGGGGTAACTTGTTGTTAGTCTGTCATTGATCTGGTCTTCACTGGGATGTACAACGTCACAATGGACAGTCACTAGGCCTCTGTTTGGAGTTGTATATGATCCCTGTTACAATGTATAAGGAACATAGGATTTCATTCATCTCAGCCACAATAGCTACATAGGTTGGTCTCAGGCTGGGATGATCTTCTTAGACCTGATTGTTGTCACTCTCTCGCTCCGCTCTCTCCGTTGGAGCAACGGTCTGCCAAAGTATTTGATGTTTCCCTAATTAGCCGTCTCGTCGTCTTGCAGTTAAAGGAGAAATCAAATAACGAATTTCAGTTTGATTTCCACTCTGACCCCTAAATGCCTTTACTAACGACAGCCCCGGCCACCCTCTCCACCTAGTAACTGCCTAGTTACCTACACCCAGTGTGCTGAACTCCTAAAGCGTTTTCCATCCATGGCTGCGTGGCCGAGTGATTAAGGTCCCTGTTACTTGAACATAGGAGGGAAAGAGCGGGAGCAGAGCAAAATGTCTCCTTTATTTCACGTCGCCCTACTGCTGCGCTGCCACCATTTCTTCCTGTAGCCATATCTATAGGTACATCATTGTCACAAGCTTCAAGCATCATGGAAAAACAGGAAGAGCGACATTCAACTGTAGCAGTTTAATGTCCCATGTCTGTTGCTTGCACCTGATTCCCATTTGCAAGTATGTCTGGGTGACGTTGTCGTTGGTGGTTCGATATTGCGCGCAATTACTGAAGCCTTTGGGCAATTTGCCTTTCTCTGGTGACTTGGTTTTATATCTGTTTCAGAGGAATCCGCAAAAGCGGGACAAAGCTCCAACTGGAAGCATTTGGGCTACAGAGGAGACGACGAAAGGGAAACCCTCTCGTCAGCTTTGTACGTCTCGCCATAGAGCATGACTAGGGTCCCGAGATGTCCAACGGCAAAACTTACAGCTCCATCAAGCTCTGCCTGCAGAATGATGGGAATTGTGTTTTCAAATATCTAAATGTGCTGCGGTTGGACATCTCTGATGTAGAGATATTGTTTATATATGAACTGAATCTTTTTCCTCTCCAGGTCGATCTATATATTTGTCTGTTTGTGTGCACGCGGGACTGCGGAAGAAAACGCTGTTTTGTGTGACGGGTGTGTGGATGACAGTTCTTTCACACATTCGCCTGTCCCGCCTCTTAAGAGGTTCCCAAAGGGATGGGGTGCCCTAGTGCATAGCGAGGTAGGTACATCCTGGCCATCGCCAGATTGGGTTTCCAGTGATAATGATCGTGTTATACACAACATCAAATAATATATGTTCCCGTCTATTTATTGGGCAGGGACAGGGGAAGGGAAGCCCAGATAGTGTAATGGGGAGGTCAGGGAGAATCAAGTCACTCAGTACCTAGCTGAGAGGTTTTTATACAATGAAACTCCCATTGTGTGTCCTGAGCAGTATGTATATTACATTATAATACGTTTCCTGATAATAACTCTTCTTCCAGGAGTCAGAGTGACCCCCGGGATGGTATTATATAGTAGTACGATTATACTCGAGTATAAGTGATCCGAGCTATAGTCGAGGTACCTATTTTTAACCTGAAAAATTTGTAACAACTGATTGACCTCGATTATAAGTCTGAGTGTTTGTGTTGTTTTTAGGCATTAGTTGCCCTTAAATGGACAGCAGAATTCCCACACATGAGCTCCATACAGTATAGCCAATCCAGTACGAGTAACCTCCATTCCCTTGCACTCCACGATTAATTTGGAGATCTCACTCCCAGCAGTGCTTGTTGCTGGAGTTTCATTCTACAACATTGGAGTGGCAAGGTTTCGTAAACTTTTAATTAAACATACCATCATTTACACATCTCTCCTGACCCCTATATAGTAAGGGCCCCTGAACCCCATATGTTAGGGCCCTTACCCCCATATAGTAAAGGCCCTTGACCCCCACTAAGTAAAGGTCCCTCTGGACCGCCCTATAGTAAAGGGCCCTCTGCCCATATAGTAAAGGCCCTCTGACCCATATAGTAAAGGCACGCTGACCCCATATAGTAAGGGCCCTCTGACCCCATCATCGTAAAGGGACCCTCTGACCCCATATAGTAACAGGGCCCTATGCCCCCATAATAGTAAAGGGCCCTCTGACCCCATATAGTAAGGATCTCTGACCCCAATATAAAAAAGTCACCTGAGAGTTGTAGTTGCAACTGTCATTTTGCACTGTACTCGCAGCTGTTTTTTGCCCCAACTGAAGAAGAAACCCATCAGATTACAGCATACAGATGAGCAGTGCGAGTGAGTCCAGCAGCCAGACACATGAAAGCAGGAAGTTAAAGGCAGATCAGCTCTGTTATTTTATGCAGGTTAAACACATGCGCCACCTAACTGTTACTATCTGCAATTGCAGAATTGGATCTAAATTTCAGACTTGGACCCAGTCTAGAAGTCGAGGTCTGAGTGTTTCAGGTCTAATTTATAAGCACTAAAAATTACGATTATCTCGAGTATATACGGATAAAACTGCAGAGATAACTACCTTTCTTCCGGAGTGCAGTTAACCCCCGGGAAGTATTATATAAGTAATTATATACTATAAAACCTGATAATACTCTTCTTCCAGGGAAGTGCAGTAACCCCGGATGTATTATATAAGTATATACATATAATAACTATGATAATAACTCTTATTCCAGGAGTCAGTAACCCCCGGATGTATTTATATAATCTTATATACATATATAACTCTGATAATAACTCTTCTTCCAGGAGTGCAGTATACCCCCGGATGTAAATTATTAAGTATTAGAATATATAATTACTCGATAATAACCTTTCTTCCAGGAGTTGCAGTCAACCCCCGGGAGTATTCATATAAGTATTATATACTATAATAACTCTGATAAAACTCTTCTTCCAGGAGTGCGTAACCCCCGGGATGTATTATATACAGTATATATACATATAATAACTCTGATATAAACCTCTTCTCCAGGAGGCAGTAACCCCGGGATGTTTATATAAGTATTATATACATATAATACTCTGAAAATAACTCTTTTCCAGGAGTGCAGACCCCGGACGGAAGAGATGTATTATATAATTTTTTAGCTTATTAATCATCATAAAACTCCTCTTAGGAGTGCAGTAACCAGGGAAGCGTTATAAAGTTTTATATAGTATATATCATATAATAACTCTCTTTCAGGAGTGCAGTAAACCCAGGGAAGCGTTTATATAAGTATATATCTAAGATGATTTACTATAATATAATCTCCTCTTTCAGGAGTTGCAGTATCCCAGGGAAGCGTTTATAAGATTGATATAAGTATTACTAACATATATAACTATTCTTCAGGTGCAGAACCCGAGGAAGTTTAGATAAGTATATATAAGTTATTATATACTATAATAACCCTCTCTTTCAGAGTGCAGTAAACCCAGGGAAGCGTTTATAAGTAATTATATAAGTTATTATAATACATATATATAACTCCCTCTTTCAGGAGTGCAGTAACCCAGGAAGCGTTAGTAGAAGTATTATATAAGTATTATATATACAATAATATACTCCTCTTTCAGGAGTGCAGTAAACCCGGGAAAGCGTTATTATAAGTATATTATAATATTATATACATATATAACTCTTCTTTCAGAGTGCAGTAACCCCAGGGCAGCGTTTATATAAGTATTTATAAGTATTTATAATAATTAATAACTCTTCTTCAGGGAGTGCGTTAAACCCCGAGAATATATATAAGGATTATATAAGTATTATGTACATAAATTACTCTGTAATAAATCTTCTTTCAGGGCTGCGTAACCCCGAAAGTATTATATAAGTATTATATAGTATATGTTACATATAATTACTCTGATTAATAACTCTTCTTTCAGGAGTCAGTAACCCGATAAGTTGTATATAAAGATTAATATAAGTATATGACAATAATTTATGATAAAACTATCTTTCAGGAGTGCAGTAACCCCGGGATGTTATATAATATTAATAAGTATCGTACAATATATACTCTGATAATAACTCTTCTTCAGGTAGTGCAGTAAACCCCGGGATGTAATTATGATAAGTTATTCTATAGTATTATGTACATAAATCTACTCCTGATTAATCCTCTTCTTTCAGGATGGCCCCAAACCAGGTGACAGTATATATAAGTTATAAATAAGTATTATATACAATATATAACTCTTCTTTCAATGCAGTAACCCCCGGGATGTATATATAGTATTATTAGTATTTGTACATATAATTTACTCTGATAATACTCTTCTTTCAGGAGTTGCAGTAACCACCGCGGATGTATTATATAAGTTATATAAGTAATTATGTACAATAATTACTACTGATAATAACTCTTCTTTCAGGAGTGTCAGTAAACCCAGGGAAGTATTTATATAAGTATTTATATAATTATTATTTACATATAATAACTCTCTCTACCAGGAGATGCAGTAACCCCGGGATGTTTATATAAGTAATTATATACATAATTCTCTAATAACTCTTCTTCAGGAGGGCAAGTAAACCCCGGGATGTATTATATAGTTATTATATAAGTATTATATACAATAATAACTCTTGATAATAACTCTCCTTTCAGAGTGCATACACACCCCGGGATTGTATTAATATAAGTATTATATACAATGAATAACTCTGATAATAATCTTCTTTCAGGAGTGCAGTAAACCCGGGATGTATATTAAGTAGTATATTAAGTATTCTTACATATTAATAACTCTGATAAACTCTTCTTTCAGAGTGCAGTAACCCCCGGGATGGATTATTAAGTATATATACATATATAACTGTTCTTCCAGTGGCGTGCCAGTAAACCCAGGCGAAAGCTTATATAAGTATTTATAAGTATTAATACATATAATAACGCTTCTCCAGGAGTGCAGTAACCCAGGGAAGCGTATATATAGTATGTTTAAGTTCTGGTACATATAATACCTCTTCTTCAGAGAGTGCAGTAAACCCAGGAAGCGGTTATATAAGTATTTATATAGATTATTATATACTATAATAACTCTTTCAGACGAGTGGACAGTAACCCGAGTAATATTATAAATGGATTATATACATATAATTCTCTGATAATAATCTTCTTCAGGAGTGCAATAACCCCGGGAATATTATATAAGTATTCATATACATATAATAACTCTGATAATAACTCTTATTCAGGAGGCAGAACCCCCGGGATGTATTATATAAGTAAGTATATATACATATAATTAACTCGATATAACTCTTCTTCCAGGAGTGCAGTAACCCCCCGTGAGTGTATTATATAGTATTATATACATAATAATAATTAGATCATAACTCCCTTTTTCTTCCAGGTGAAGAGTGCAGTAACCCCGGGATGTATTAATAAGTATTATATACAATATAACTTGATAATAACTCCTTCTTCCAGGAGTGCAGTAACCCGGGAGTATTTATATAAGTATTATCTACATATATAACCGAAAATAACTCTTCTTACCAGGAAGGCAGTTAACCCCGGCGGTATTATTATTAATTTTATATACATATAATAACTCTGATAATAACTCTTCTTCCAGGAGATGCTAAACTACCCCGGGAAGTATTATATATAGTATTATATAAGTAATTATGTACATATAAAACTCTGATAATACTCTTCTTCCAGGATGTGCAGTAAAACCAGGGAAGCGTGTTGATTTGAACAGGGCAGTGAGGGAATACCTCTGCCAACCTTTGGAGATTGCCGACAGCTTCAAGTCTGATTACTTCAATATGTCCTGGTCATGTAAGAAAACCGTGCCCCGTTTTCCCATGATCCTTTGGGTTGCAAGGCTTATTCATTTACAGCACATTAAGTACATTCTAATACAGATACTGCTGATCAAACCAGTTTGTCTTCAACAAAACTTATTAGACGAAAGATCTTGACTAATGTTGAACACTTCCCTCATAAGCCCCTCCCCCCTCCGTTGGGATGCAAAACAATATTGAGGCCATCTCCGTGTCCAAGGTGCCCATACATTAGAACTTACCTGCTGACACTATCCTGCCTTTTCTTTTACTAATACTGTCCATTCCAGCACAGTCTAATACTGTTCTAGTCTAATACGTCCTCCAGCACAGTCTAATACTGTCCCAGTCCTAATACTATCCATCCACCTGATTAATCTGTCCATGCCCACACAGTCTAATACCTTCCAAGTCTAATACATATCCACCATGATTTTAACTGTCAGTCTAAAACTCTGTCCATCCGCAAGTCTAATACTGTCCACAAGTCTAATACTATCCTCCACCATGATCTATACTGTCCATCCACACAGTCTAATACTGTCAAGTCTAATACTAATCATCACCAGGTCTAATACTGTCCAGTCTAAAACTGTCCATCCAGCACAGTCTAAATGTCCAAGTCTATACTGTCCATTCCAGACACAGTCTAACTACTGTCATCCAGCACAGTCTAATACTGTCCACCACAACGGTCTAATACTGTCCACCAGCACAGTCTAATAACTGTCCATCCAGCACGTTAGTCAGTCTAATACTGTCTCCATGTGCCATAATACTGTCCATCCGCACAGTCTAATACTGTCCCATCCAGCACAGTCTAATACTGTCCATCAGCACAGTCTATTACTGTCCATCCAGCACGCTCGTCACCATTCAATACTTTCCAAGTCTAATACTGTCCATTCCAGCACAGTCTACTACTGTCCAAGTCTAATATGGTCCATCCACCATGGGCTAATATGTCCATCTAGCACTGTCTAATACTGTCCCAAGTCTAATAACTGTCCATCCAGGCACAAGTCTAATACGTCCCATACCAGCACTTATAAGTACGTGTCCTCCAGCTGTCTAACTACTGTCCACAGGTCTAATAACTGTCCATCCAGCACATACATACTGTCCACGTCTAATATTGTCCATCCACCCACGGTCTATACTGTCCATCTAGCACTGTCCTAATACTGTCCAAGTCTATATTGTCCATCCAGCACTGTCTATACTGTCAAAGCTCCTATAACGGTCCATCCGCACTGTCTAATACTGTCCAAGTCTATATGTCCATCAGCACAGTCTAATACCTGTCCAAGTCTAATATATGTCCCATCCAGGCACTGTCAATACTGTCAAGTCGAATACTGGATCCAGCACTGTCTTAATATGTCCAAGTCTAATATTGTCATCACACAACTGTCTAATATGCCCAAGTCTACTACTGTCCATCCAGCACAGTCTAAATACTGTCCAAGTATAATACTGTCCTCCAAGCACTGGTCCTAATACTGTCCAACGTCTAATATTGTCCATCCACGCACTGTCTAACTACTGTCCCAAGCTCTTATACGTCCATCCACACTGTCAATACGTGTACCAACCAATAATGTACCTGGAATGTTTTATACACCACAGATGGTGCGCACAACGAGCGTTGTGGAAAAAGAGTTTTGGCGCCTTGTGAGCTCCATTGAAGAAGATGTCATGTGGAGTACGTGGCGGACATCCCTCTCGGATTTGCAGCGGATTTCCAGTGCTCGATGGGCACAGGAAACTTACTGCAGATTGAAGGTAAGATGCGGAATTATGGGCCCATGGATTGTCAACTTCTGGAAGGTCTCTAGTGATGAAGGATTTGTGGCCTAGACGGTCCCCTTTAAGTGTTTCTGGTGAAACTTGTCTTTATATATTTATCTCTACTTCCGAGAGGGAGTAGAGATTAGACGTGTGAGCAACAGGTTAATGTCAGAAAAAAAGCCTGAATGAGCCAAAGACCCCAGTGGCCCTGATTGGTGTCTGAATCCATTGAGGTTAATGTTACAGGAGTATACACTCGGATGGAATCTAACACTGCCAGTACTGAGCATCTGTGCTTGCCCATATCACGTGGACATCTCTGGAATGAAGGTGCCGTGGCTCTACGTGGGCATGTGCTTTCCGTTTTTTGCTGGCACATTGAAGACCATTTGAGTTACTCCATCAACTACTTGCACGGTAAATGACTTTCCCTTATCACTGCCAAGATTCGGTCAGCGTACAGCGGCGCGCTGGTTGTTCTTTTCGGTTCTTATGTGTTCTTCTTCCTTCTGGACAGGGGCGAACCGAAAACATGGTACGGAGTTCCTTCTCACGCTGCGAACAGCTGGAGGAACGTGATGAGGACCATTGGCTCCAGAATTGTTTGAGACCCAACCGGATCTCTTGCATCAGCTGGGTCACCTCATTAACCCCATGTGCTAATGAACACGGGGTACGTAAGTAATAACTATTACATGGGGGGGAGGCCAAGATAGAGTAGAGAGAAGAATTGATTGGTGGCCTGTAGTCTCTTATTAGGCTTTTCCCTCACTTGTCCTCTAGTCTACAGGCCAATCAGCTGGTATGTGTGTCTTGATTCTTGTCATTGTCATACTCAAGGTTTCAGGACCAAATCAATGTGCTGGGGAGTTTGTTGTAAAACCTTTCCACGCGCCTACCACTCGGGTTCAACCATGGCTACAACTTTGCTGAGGCTGTGATTTCTGCACTCGGACTGGGTAACATCAACTCCCATTTGCTTCCAGTTAAGGTTCATTGTTCGCCGTATGTTAATTTTAACCCTTGTCCTTTTATCTACCAATGGGCCCCCAGTGTGTGAGTCACTATCGACGGCTGAGGCGCTATTGGTGTCTTTTCACATGAAGAACTAATTTTTAAGATGCATCTGACCCAGAAAGCCTAGACGTGGGACTGGCAGCGGCTGTGTGTAAAGAGATGGCCATAATGATCGAGGAGGAGACCGACTAAGGGAGCCCTCTGCAGCTGGTAAGCAGAAAGAAAATGGCTGCTTTTTGTTTGTTTGTACTTGCACGTTTTGTGGATTGTTTAGTATTTTTTTTTTTCCCAAGAGCAGAATAGAATTGCATAAATCTAATTGTAAAGAGGAGCTGGGGCCTTGAAAGTTAGTCTTTCCCTTAAAACAAGTCCGTGTGCAGAAGGTAATAAACTGAAAAATATGAACTTTTCTTGCTTCACTAGGTTGATTGACATCATCAGTTTACCTTTGCACGCCCCTCTCCTGTGCTATTTAAGTCTTCACATTTTAGAACTACTTCTGGGACAGAGAGTTAACACCTATACGTTATAAGTTTCTTTTACATACATGTAAGTAGGAGATTCTGTAAATGGAAGGATGCCATGTTATTTCCAGTACAATTTCACACCCATGTAGTCCTCAAAAAGCCTTGTGAGCATGTGCACCTATTGGCCATATACCCCTGACCCCAGTATGTTTGATTTACGGCCTTTTTTGTTTTGTTTCAAGTTTCCAAATGTACTGATGTTCTATATTTTAGCTTTGCTTGGGTAGTGCTTTAATGCTCTGCTTTAGCAAGACAGAGTACATGAGGTTGCAGTTCGATTCCCCACAGTATTCATTTTTACTGAAATGTTTAATTTTCTGTTATTTGCATCCACAATAGCTAAAGAAATAACCTGAGATTCTTTTTTGTATGTACAGCAAAGGAATGTGTTATTTAGGGACAAATAGTTAACTTTTGGTTACAAGGAAAGTATATTGAAAATCCCTGTTCTGTGTCAGAGAGGCTGGATCTCTGAGCCGTAACACTTAGTTGGCAGGATTTCCACCGAAGAGGTATATTATCAATGCTGCATTCTACGCTCACTGTACCATTTACACACATTGCTCTTTCTTTTAAGGGGTTCCATCAGAAGAGGAGGAAGCCTTTGAGTTGGTCCCAGATGACGAGAGGCAATGCTTTGCTTGCAGAACCACCTGCTTTCCTCTCTGCACTGACTTGTTCCTTTCTGCAGCATCGACGACTTGTGTGTTTATCACACCCATGATCTCTGCTCCTGTGCAATGCAAAACAAGTGTCTCAGGTATGCCATGTGACCCAGACACACAAGGCTATGGTTAGGGGTAGAAAGGGATTACGTAGAGTTTGTTGGTCCTCTCTATCGTTACTAACTTAAACTAGAAAAAAAAATGTTAAATTCTCTAAATACTGGAAATAAATCAATTGTCCCATTTATGGTTATCCCTGAACCCTTTCCTTAGATATACAATCTAAACCATCTTACATTTCCGCTGTCAAGGCATAAACTCTGCTGTGTGCAGTTTTTGCTCTAACTGCAATGGTGCAGTTGGTATGTGTGAATGGCATGGGGAATTTCACTCTCCCAGTCCTGCTTCTAATGGCGGCCGTAATCCACGATCGGGCCTTCGTGATTCCCCATTTAGTATGATTGTTCGAATTGTTTATAGACTGCAAGTCCTATGATCGGATTGACGGTCGGGCAAAATTCCAGCTGGTTTTGACAAGAAAAATGATTAGACAATTGTCGATGATCGTCTATACACCGATCATTTAATGTATATAAGTAATCATTTTAGAGTAAGGATTAAGCAAAGTTATTTTTTTTCAGGTAATACCCTTTAAGGGCCCAGAAATATAGTTATTATAGATATATTGCAAGTCTTTCTGTAAAATATACATTCATTAACGGCCATCAATAAACTATCTGGGGCATTGTTCACCATAGAACATGTCAGAGGACACGTGGACATCCCTTAAGACTTGAAGAAAAAAGGTTTTGGGTTCAAGTTGGGAAAGGGTTGTCACTGTGAGAACGTAAAGCTATGAACTGTCTTCCAGTGGACGTTGTTATGGCAGGTTCATGGTCAGTTTAATAAAAAGCTGGATGAGTTTCTACAAACAAGGAATGTTACAAGTTACTGGGTTGATACATAAAGTAGAGTTGGGAAATGGTTTGTCCTGTGAGAACGGAAGCTATGGAACTGTCTTCCAGTGGATGTTGTTATGGCAGGTTCATTGGTCAGTTTAATAAAAGCGCTGGATGAGTTTTCTACAAACAAGGAACAATGTTACAAATTACTGTATTGATACATAAAGTAGAGTTGGGTAAAGGGTTTTTCTCACTGAGAAACGGTAAAGCTATGGAACGGTCTTCCAGGGACGTTGTTATGGCAGGTTCATTGGTCAGTTTTAATAAAAAGCTGGATGATTTTCTACAAAACAAGGAATGTTACAAGTTACTGGTATTGATACATAGAATAGAGTTTGGGAAAGGGTTTTGTCACTGTGAGAACGGAAAGCTATGGAACTGTCTTCCAGTGGTGAGTTGTTATGGCAGTTTCATTGTCAGTTTAATAAAAGCTGGATTGAGTTTCTAAAACAAGGAATGTTACAATTACTGGTTATTGATACATAAAGTAAGTTGGGAAAGGGTTTTTCACTGTAGAAACGGTAAAGTATGGAACGGTCTTCCAGTGACGTTGTTTATGGCAAGGTTCATATGGTCGTTTATATAAAAGCTGGATGATTTTTCTACAAACACGGAATGTTACAAGTTTACTGGTATTGATACATAAAGTAAGTTGGAAAGGGTTTTCACTGTGAGAACGGTAAAGCTATGGAACTGTCTTCCAGTGGACGTTGTTATGGCAGGTTCATTGGTCAGTTTAATAAAAGCTTGGATGTTTTTCTACAAACAAGGAATGTTTACAAGTACTGGGTATTGATACATAAAGTAGAGTTGGGAAAGGGTTTGTCACTGTGAGAACGGTAAAGCTATGGAACTGTCTTCCAGTGGACGTTGTTATGGCAGGTTCATTGGTCAGTTTAATAAAAGCTGGATTAGTTTCTACAAACAAGGAATGTTACAAGTTACTGATTGATACTAAAGTAGAGTTGGGAAAGGGTTTGTCACTGTGAGAACGGTAAAAGCTATGACTGGTCTTCCAGTGGACGTTGTTATGGCAGGTTCATTGTCATTTATAAAAGCTGGATGAGTTTTTTCTACAAACAGGAATGTTACAATGTTACTGGATTGTCATAAAAGTAGTAGTTGGGAGGGTTTGTCACTGTGAAACGGTAAGCTATGGAACTGTCTTCCATGGACGTTGTATGGCAGGTTCATTGGTCAGTTTAATAAAAAAGCTGGATGATTTCTTACAAACAAGGAATGTTACAAGTTACTGGAATTGTACATAAAGTAGAGTTGGGAAAGGGTTTGTCACTGTGAGACACGGTAAAGCTATGGAACTGTCTTCCAGTGGACGTTGTTAGGCAGGTTCATTGGTCAGTTTTAAAAAGCTGGATGATTTTCTACAACAAGGAATGTTACAAGTTACTTGGGTATTGATAACATAAATTAAGAGTTGATCCCGGGAAACATTTCAGTCCATGTGAAAACCACTGTGGAGTACTCAGAGTGGAATCGTTTTGGTTTCCATTCATCGGAGTTACTTGCATTGAATATACATAAGAGTTGGAAGAAGAGTTTCTTTTTTTGCTTCCTCTGTGGATCAACAGTTACGCAGGAACATGAGTATTTGCTACGACTGGGTTAGGACTGAATGGGTCCGTATGTCTTTATACAACCTCCAATCCATGTTACTATGTAACTGTTTATACAGACATTATGGGTAGGGTATAAAGGTTGGAAGGAGACGGAACGTATGTCTTTATACAACCTCCAATACTATGTTACTATGTAACCTGTTTACAGACATTATGGGTAGGATACAAGGTTGGACTAGATGGACGTATGTCTTTATACAACCCCCAATACTATGTTACTATGTAACTGTTATACCAGACATTATGGGTAGGGTATAAAAGTTGGACTAGATGGACGTATGTCTTTATACACCCTCCAATACATTTACTATGTAACTGTTATAGCAGACATTATGGGTAGGGTATAAAGGTTGTACGACAGGACTTATGTCTTGTTCAAAACCCTTTCCCAACTCTACTTTATGTATCAATACCAGTAACTTGTAACATTCCTTGTTTGTAGAAACTCATCCAGCTTTTTATTAAACTGACCAATGAACCTGCCATAACAACATCCACTGGAAGACAGTTCCATAGCTTTTCCGTTCTCACAGTGACAAACCCTTTCCCAACTCTACTTTATGTATCAATCCCAGTAACTTGTAACATTCCTTGTTTGTAGAAACTCATCCAGCTTTTTATTAAACTGACCAATGAACCTGCCATAACAACGTCCACTGGAAGACAGTTCCATAGCTTTACCGTTCTCACAGTGACAAACCCTTTCCCAACTTGAACCCTAAACCTTTTTTCTTCAAGTCTTAAGGGATGTCCACGTGTCCTCTGACATGTTCTATTGGTGAACAATGCCCCAGATAGTTTATTGTATGGCCCGTTAATGAATGTATATTTTACAGAAAGACTTGCAATATATCTATAATAAATCTATTTCTGGCCCTTAAAGGGTATGTAACCTGAAAAAAATAACTTTGCTTCATCTTACTCTATAAATGATTACTTATATACATTAAATGATCGTGTATAGACGATCAGTCGACAATTGTCTAATCATTTTTCTTTTCAATCCAGCTGAAATTTTGCCCGACCGTCAATCCGATCATAGGACTTGCAGTCTATAAACAATTCGACAATCATACTAAATGGGGATATCCAATGAGCCCGATCTTGGATCTACGGCCGCCATTAGAAGCAGGACTGGGAGAGTGAAATTCCCCCATGCCATTCACACATACCAACTGCCACCATTGCAGTTAGAGCAAAAACTGCACACAGCAGAGTTTATGCCTTGACAGCGGAAATGTAAGATGGTTTAGATTGTATATCTAAGGAAATAGGGTCAGGGATCAACCATAAATGGGACAATTGATTTAATTTTCCAGTATTTAGAGAATTTAACATTTTTTTTTCTAGTTTAAGTTAGTAACATAGAGAGGAACCAACAAACTCTACGTAAATCCCTTTCTACCCCTAACCAATAGCCTTGTGTGTCTGGTGTCACATGGGCATACCTGAGACACTTGTTTTGCATTGCACAGGAGCAGAGATCATCGGGGTGTGATAAACACACAAGTCTGTCGATGCTGCAGGAACAAGTCAGTGCAGAGAGAAAGCAGGTGGTTCTGCAAGCAAAGCATTGCCTCTCGTCATCTGGGACCAACTCAAAGGCTTCCTCCTCTTCCTGATGGACCCCCTTAAAAAAAAGAAGCAATGTGTGTAAATGGTACAGTGAGCGTAGAATGCAGCATTGATAATCTACCTCTTTCGGTGGAAATCCTGCCCAACTAAGTGTTACGGCTCAGAGATCCAGCCTCTCTCTGACACAGAACAGGGATTTCAATATACTTTCCTTGTAACCAAAGTTTAACTATTCTGTCCCTAACAATAACACATTCCTTTGCTGTACATACAAAAAAGAAATCTCAGGTTATTTCTTTAGCTATTGTGGATGCAAATAACAGAAAATTAAACATTTCAGTAAAAATGAATACTGTGGGGAATCGAACTTGCAACCTCATGTACTCTGTCTTGCTAAAAGCAGAGCATTAAAGCACTACCCAAGCAAAGCTAAAATATAGAACATCAGTACATTTGGAAACTTGAAACAAAACAAAAAAGGCAGTAAAATCAAACATACTGGGGTCAGGGGGTATGGCCAATAGGTGCACATGCTCACAAGGCTTTTTGAGGACTACATGGACTGTGAAATTGTACTGGAAATAACATGGCATCCTTCCATGTTACAGAATCTCCTACTTACATGTATGTAAAAGAAACTTATAACGTATATGTGTTTAACTCTCTGTCCCAGAAGTAGTTCTAAAATGTGAAGACTTAAATAGCACAGGAAGAGGGGCGGTGCAAAGGTAACTGATGATGTCAATCAACCTAGTGAAAGCAAGAAAAGTTCATCTTTTCAGCTTTATACCTTCTGCACTATCGGACTTGTTTTAAGGGAAAGACTAACTTTCAAGGCCCCAGCTCCTCTTTACAATATAGATTTATGCAATTCTATTCTGCTCTTGGGAAAAAAACTACTAAACAATCCACAAACCGTGCAATACAAACAAACAAAAAGCAGCCATTTTCTTTCTGCTTACCAGCTGCAGAATGGCTTCCCTTAGTCTGGTCTCCTCCTCGATCATTATGGCCATCTCTTTACACACAGCCGCTGCCAGTCCCACGTCTAGGCTTTCTGGGTCAGATGCCATCTTAAAAATTAGTTCTTCATGTGAAAAGACACAATAGCGCCTCAGCCGTCGATAGTGACTCACACACTGGCGGCCCATTGGTAGCTAAAAAGGACAAGGGTAAAATATTAACATACGGCGAACAATGAACCTTAACTGGAAGCCAAATGGGAGTTGATCGTACCCAGTCCGCAGTGCAGAAATTCACAGCCTCAGCAAAGTTGTAGCCCTGGTTGAACCCGGAGTGGTAGGCGCGTGGAAAGGTTACAACAAACTCCCCAGCACATTGATTGGTCCTGTAAACCTTGAGTATGGACAATGACAAGAATCAAGACACACATACCAGCTGATTGGCCTGTAGACTAGAGGACAATGATGGGTAAAAGCCTAATAATGAGACTACAGGCCACCAATCAATTCTTCTCTCTACTCTATCTTGGCCTCCCCCCCATGTAATAGTTATACTTACTGGTACCCCGTGTTCCATTAGCACATTGGGGTTCATGATGGTGACCAGCTGATGCAAGAGATCCGGTTGGGTCTCAAACAATTCTGGAGCCAATGTCCTCATCACGTCCTCCAGCTGTTCCGCAGCGTGAGAAGGAACTCCGTACCATGTTTTCGGTTCGCCCCTGTCCAGAAGGAAGAAGAACACATAAGACACCGAAAGAACCACCAGTCGCCGCTTTGTACGATTGACCGAATCTTGGCAGTGATAAGGGAAAGTCATTTACCAGTGCAAGTAGTTGATGGAGTAACTCCAATGGTCTTCAATGTGCCAGCAAAACGATGAAAAGCACATGCCCACGTAGAGCCACGGCACCTTCATTCCAGAGATGTCCACGTTGATATGGGCAAGCACAGACTGCTCCAGTACTGGCATGTTGTTAAGATTCCATCCAGAGTGTGCATACTCCTGTAACATTAACATCAATGGATCAGACACCAATCAGGGCCACTGGGAGTCTATTGGCTCATTCAGGCTTTTCTGACATTAACCTGTTGCTCACCGTCTGACATCCCTCTCGGAAGTAGAGATAAATATATAAAGACAAGTTCACCGAAAACTAAAGGGACCTTACTAGGCCACAAATCCTTCATCACTAGAGACCTTCCAGGAAGTTGACATCCATGGCCCATAATTCAGCATCTTACCTCTTCATCTGCAGTAAGTTTCCTTTGCCCATCGAGCACTGGAAATCCGCTGCCAAAATCCCGAGAGGAGATGTCCGCCCCGTACTCCACAATGACATCTTCTTCAATGGAGCTCACAAGGCGCCAAAACTCTTTTTCCACAAGCTCAGTTGGCACCATCTGTGGTATAAACATTCCAGTGTCATTATTGGTTGGTACAGTATTAGACAGTGCTGGATGGACAGTATAAGACTTGGACAGTATTAGACAGTGCTGGATGGACAATATTAGACTTGGACAGTATTAGACAGTGCTGGATGGACAGTATTAGACTTGGACAGTATTAGACTGTGCTGGATGGACAGTATTAGACTTGGGCAGTATTAGACAGTGCTGGATGGACAATATTAGACTTGGACAGTATTAGACAGTGCTGGATGGACAGTATTAGACTTGGACAGTATTAGACAGTGCTGGATGGACAATATTAGACTTGGACAGTATTAGACAGTGCTAGATGGACAGTATTAGACCGTGGTGGATGGACAATATTAGACTTGGACAGTATTAGACTGTGCTGGATGGACAGTATTAGACTTGGACAGTATTAGACAGTGCTGGATGGACAGTATTAGACAGTGCTGGATGGACAGTATTAGACTGTGCTGGATGGACAGTATTAGACTGTGCGGATGGACAGTATTAGACTGTGCTGGATGGACAGTATTAGACTTGGACAGTATTAGACAGTGCTGGATGGACAGTATTAGACTGTGCTGGATGGACAGTATTAGACCGTGGTGGATGGACAGTATTTAGACTGTGCTGGTGGACAGTTTAGACGTGCTGGATGGACAGTATTAGACTTGGGACAGTATTAGACTGTGCTGGATGGACAGTTTAGACTTGACAGTATTAGTATGGTGGTATGGATAGTATTAGACTTGGACAGGATTAGACTGTGCGGATAGGACAGTATTAGATCAGGTGGATGGACAGTATTAGACTTGGACAGTATTAGACTGTGCTGGATGGACAGTTTTAGACTTGGACAGTATTAGATCATGGTGGATGGATAGTATTAGACTTGGACAGTATTAGACTGTGCTGGATGGACAGTATTAGATCATGGTGGATGGATAGTATTAGACTTGGACAGTATTAGACTGTGCTGGATGGACAGTATTAGACTAGAACAGTATTAGACTGTGCTGGATGGACAGTATTAGTAAAAGAAAAGGCAGGATTGTCAGCAGGTAAGTTCTAATGTATGGGCACCTTTGGACAGGAGACTGGCTCTCAAATTAGTTTGCATCCCAAAGGGGAGGGGCTTATTGAGGAAGTGTTTCAACATTATTCAAGATATTTCTGTCTAAATAAAGTTTTGTGAAGACAAACTGGTTTGATCAGCAGTATCTGTTAGAATGTAGCTTAATGTGCTGTAAATGAATAAGCCTTGCACCCAAAGGATCATGGGAAAGGGGCACGGTTTCCTTACATGCACAGGCATATTGAAGTAATCAGACTTGAAGCTGTCGGCCATCTCTCCAAAGGTCTGCAGAGTATATTCCCTCACTGCCTGTTCAAATCCAAACGCTTCCCTGGGTTTACTGCACTCCTGGAAGAAGAGTTATTATCAGAGTTATTATATGTACATAATACTTATATAATACTTATATAATACTTCCCGGGGTTACTGCACTCCTGAAGAGAGTTTATCAGAGTTATTATAGTATATAATACTTATAAAACATCCGGGGGTTACTGCACTCCTGGAAGAAGAGTTATTTTCAGAGTTATTATATGTATATAATACTTATATAATACTTCCCGGGGTTACTGCACTCCTGGAAGAAGAGTTATTATCAGAGTTATTATATGTATATAATACTTATATAATACACCGGGGTTACTGCACTCCTGGAGAAGAGATATTTCAGAGTTAATATGTAATAATACTTATATAATACATCCCGGGGGTTACTGCACTCCTGGAAGAAGAGTTATTATCAGAGTTATTATATGTATATAATACTTATATAATACATCCCGGGGGTTACTGCACTCCTGGAAGAAGAGTTATTATCAGAGTTATTATATGTATATAATACTTATATAATACTTCCCGGGGTTATTGCACTCCTGGAAGAAGAGTTATTATCAGAGTAATTATATGTATATAATACTTATATAATACTTCTCGGGGTTACTGCACTCCTGAAAGAAGAGTATTATATATAATACTAATAATAATTATATAACGCTTCCCTGGGTTTACTGCACCTCCTGAAAGAAGAGTTTTATATGTACATAATACTTATAAATACTTATATAACGCTTCCCTGGGTTTACTGCACTCCTGGAAGAAGAGTTATTATATGTATATAATACTTATATAATACTTATATAACGCTTCCCTGGGTTTACTGCACTCCTGGAAGAAGAGTTATTATATGTATATAATACTTATATAATACATCCCGGGGGTTACTGCACTCCTGAAAGAAGAGTTATTATCAGAGTTATTATATGTATATAATACTTATATAATACTTATATAATACATCCCGGGGTTTACTGCACTCCTGAAAGAAGAGTTATTATCAGAGTTATTATATGTATATAATACTTATATAATACATCCCGGGGGTTACTGCACTCCTGAAAGAAGAGTTATTATCAGAGTTATTATATGTATATAATACTTATATAATACTTATATAATACATCCCGGGGTTTACTGCACTCCTGGAAGAAGAGTTATTATCAGAGTAATTATATGTATATAATACTTATATAATACATCCCGGGGTTTACTGCACTCCTGGTAGAAGAGTTATTATATGTATATAATACTTATATAATACTTATAATACTTCCCTGGGTTACTGCACTCCTGAAAGAAGAGTTATTATCAGAGTAATTATATGTACATAATACTTATATAATAATTATAAATACATCCCGGGGGTTACTGCACTCCTGAAAGAAGAGTTATTATCAGAGTAATTATATGTACATAATACTTATATAATACTTATATAATACATCCCGGGGGTTACTGCACTCCTGAAAGAAGAGTTATTATATGTATATAATACTTATATAATACTTATATAATACTTCCTTGGGTTTACTGCACTCCTGAAAGAAGAGTTATTATCAGAGTAATTATATGTACATAATACTTATATAATACTTATATAATACATCCCGGGGGTTACTGCACTCCTGAAAGAAGAGTTATTATCAGAGTAATTATATGTACATAATACTTATATAATACTTATATAATACATCCCGGGGGTTACTGCCTCCTGAAAGAAGAGTTATTATCAGAGGAATTATATGACAATAATACTTATATAATACTTATATAATACTTCTCGGGTTACTGCACTCCTGAAAGAAGAGTTATTATCAGAGTAATTATATGTACATAATACTTATATAATACTTATATAATACTTCTCGGGGTTACTGCACTCCTGAAAGAAGAGTTATTATCAGAGTAATTATATGTACATAATACTTATATAATACTTATATAATACTTCTCGGGGTTACTGCACTCCTGAAAGAAGAGTTATTATATGTATATAATACTTATATAATAC
This sequence comes from Hymenochirus boettgeri, assembly GCA_019447015.1. NCBI lineage: Eukaryota > Metazoa > Chordata > Amphibia > Anura > Pipidae > Hymenochirus > Hymenochirus boettgeri. Next base: position 2,302,271 of record CM033471.1, read on the forward strand.
TTATATAACGCTTCCCTGGGTTACTGCACTCCTGAAAGAAGAGTTATTATATGTATATAATACTTATATAATACTTATATAACGCTTCCCTGGGTTTACTGCACTCCTGAAAGAGGAGTTATTATATGTATATAATACTATATAAACTTATATAACGCTTCCTGGGGTTACTGCACTCCTGAAAGAGGAGTTATTATATGTATATAATACTTATAAATACATTATATAACGCTTCCCTGGGTTTACTGCACTCCTGAAAGAGGAGTTATTATATGTATATAATACTTATATAATACTTATATAATACTTCTCGGGGTTACTGCACTCCTGAAAGAAGAGTTATTATATGTATATAATACTTATATAATACTTATATAACGCTTCCCTGGGATTACTGCACTCCTGAAAGAGGAGTTATTATATGTATATAATACTTATATAATACTTATATAACGCTTCCCTGGGTTTACTGCACTCCTGAAAGAGGAGTTATTATATGTATATAATACTTATATAATACTTATATAACGCTTCCCTGGGTTTACTGCACTCCTGAAAGAGGAGTTATTATATGTATATAATACTTATAAAAAACTTATATAATACTTCCCGGGGTTACTGCACTCCTGGAAGAAGAGTTATTTTCAGAGTTATTATATGTATATAATACTTATATAATACATCCCGGGGGTTACTGCACTCCTGGAAGAAGAGTTATTATCAGAGTTATTATATGTATATAATACTTATATAATACATCCCGGGGGTTACTGCACTCCTGGAAGAAGAGTTATTATCAGGTTATTATATGTATATAATACTTATATAATACATCCCGGGGGTTACTGCACTCCTGGAAGAAGAGTTATTATCAGAGTAATTATATGTATATAATACTATATAATACATCCCGGGGGTTACTGCACTCCTGGAAGAAGAGTTATTATCAGATATTATATGTATATAAAATTATATAATACATCCGGGGGTTACTGCACTCCTGGAGAAGAGTTATTATCAGAGTTATTATATGTATATAATACTTATATAATACATCCCGGGGGTTACTGCACTCCTGGAAGAAGAGTTTTATCAGTTATTATATGTATATAATACTTATATAATACTTCCCGGGGGTTACTGCACTCCTGGAAGAAGAGTTATTATCAGAGTTATTATACCGTATATACTCGAGTATAAGTCGAATTTTTTAGGCTTTAAAATTAGCCTGAAAACCTAACCTCGACTTATACTCGGGTCAAGTCGAAATTTAGATCCCAAATTCTGCAATTGCAGATAGTAACCAGTAGGTGGCGATTGTGTTAACCTGCATAGAAAGTAACAGGAGCTGATCTGCCTTTACACTTCCGCTTCATGTGTCTGGCTGCTGGACTCACTCAGCACTGCTCATCTGTATGCTGTAAATCTGATGGGTTTCTTCAGTTTGGGGCAAAAAACAGCTGCTAGTACAGTGCAAATGACAGCTTGCAACTACAAAACTCTCGGTGACATTTTTTACTATATGGGGTCAGTAGAGAGGGTCCTTACTATATGGGGTCAGAGGGCCCTTTACTATATGGGGTCAGAGGGCCCTTTACTATATGGGGTAAGAGGCACTTTACTATATGGGGTCAGAGGGCCCTTTACTATATGGGGGTCAGAGGGCCCTTTACTATATGGGGGTCAGAGGGCCCTTTACTATATGGGGGTCAGAGGGCCCTTTACTATATGGGGGTCAGAGGGCCCTTTACTATATAGGGGTCAGGAGAATTGTAAATGATGGTATGTTTAATTAAAAGTTTACTGAACCTTGCCACTCCACATGTTTAGAAACTGAAACTCCCAGCAACAAAGCATGCTGGGAGTTGTAGTTTCCAAATATCTGGAGTGCCAAGGAATTGGAGGTTACTGGTACTGGATTTGGCTATTACTGTATGGGATTCATGTGTGGGAATTCTGCTGTCCATTTAAAGGGCAACTAATGCCTAAAAACAACACAAACACTCGACTTATACTCGAGTCAATCAGTTTTTACAAATTTTTCAGGTAAAAATAGGTACCTCGACTTATACTCGGATCGACTTATACTCGAGTATATACGGTAATACTTATATAATACATCCCGGGGGTCACTGCACTCCTGGAAGAAGAGTTATTATCAGAGTAATTATATGTATATAATACATACGGCTACAGACACACAATGGGGAGTTTCATTGGTATAAAAACCTCTCAGCTATGTCACTGAGTGACTGATTTCTCCACTGCACCTCCCCATTAACTATCTGGCTTCCCTTCCCCTGTCACTGCCCAATAAATAGAGGGAACATTATTATATTGTGTGTTGTGTAATAACCGATCATTATCACTGGAACCCAAATCTGGCGATGGCCAGGATGGTACCTACCTCGGCTATGCACTTAGGGCACCTCCAGTCCCCTTTGGGAACCTCTGTAAGAGGCGGGACAAGGCAGAATGTGTGATAACTGTCATCACACCCGTCACACAACAGCAGTTTTTCTTCGCAGTCCCCGCGTGCACAAAACAGACAAATATATAGATCGACCTGGAGAGGAAAAAGATTCAGTTCATATATAAACAATATCTCTACATCAGAGATGTCCAACCTGCAGCCATTTAGATATTTGAAAACTACAATTCCCATCATTCTGCAGGCAGAGCTTGATGGGAGCTGTAGTTTTGCACGTTGGACATCTCGGACCCTAGTCATGACTATGGAGAACTTACAAAGCTGACCGAGAGGGTTCCCTTTCGTCGTCTCCTCTGTAGCCCAAATGCTTCCAGTTTGGAGCTTTTCCGCTTTTTGCTGGATTCCTCTGAAACAGATAAAACCAAGTCACCAGAGAAACGGCAAATTGCCCAAAGGCTTCAGTAATGCGGCGCAATATCCAGAACCCCAACGCAACGTCACCCAGAACATATGGCAAATGGAATACAGGGCAATGCAACAGATCATTGGGACATAAACTGCTACAGTTTGAATGTCGCTCTTCCTGTTTCCCATGATGCTTTGAAGCTTGTGACAATGATTTACCTATAAGATATGGCTACAGGAAGAAATGGTTGGCCAGCAGCAGAGGAGACAGTGAAATAAAGGAGACATTTGCTCTGCTCCCGTCCTTTCCCTCCTATGTTAAAGTAACAGGGACCTTAATCACTCGGCCCGCAGCCATGGGATGGAAAACCTTTAGGAGTTCAGCACACTGGGTGTAGGTAACTAGGCACTTTACTAGGGGGAGAGGGGTTGGCCCGGGGGCTGTCCGTTAAGTAAAGGCCATTTAGTGGGTCAGGAGTGGAAATCAAACCTGAAATTCGTTATTTGATTTTCTCCTTTTAACTGCAACGACGGACGAGCTATTTAGGAAAACATCAAATACTTTGCAGGACCGTTTGGCTCCAACGAGAGAGCGAGCGAGTGACAACCAATCAGGTCTAAGAAGATCAATCCCAAGCCTGAGACCAACCTATGAGCTATTGTGGCTGAGATGAATGAAATCCTATGTCCGTATACAGTGTACAGGGATCAGATACAACTCCAAACAGAGGCCTAGTGCACTGTCCATTGTGACGTTGTACATCCCAGTGAAGACCAGGATCAATGACAGACTAACCAAGTTACCCAAACAGGATTCCCAAATGTGCACTTACCTGCTCGGTCTTTAACGCTGTCACCAACACCGACCATTCTGGCCGCAGCGCCAAACACATGAAGCTTCTTCACCTCTGAATTCTTTGTTATCTCTAAAGTCTCCGGCTATGGAACAGGGAGCAGGAAAGTGTTAATTATCCGACCTAACCATAAAGCAGCTGCGCGGTCATCTACTGATTATACAACCTACTGCAGAGCGGATATTTCTAAAGGCGACCATACATTAGGCCAATTGGATTTCCAATCGACATACAATATAACGTTTCCGTTGATTGGCTTCCTGCGACAGCAGATCGTAATTACGATTAAATGTAAACAGAACCTCACAATAGACGACATTTGACATTAACCATGAACCAAATTGAATGTCGATCAATATGTATGGAATATTCCAACCAAAAATGATAAGGTTTGTAGGCTTGAGAAAGGGCTAAATGTTAACCCTAAAACGTTTAGATGTTAACCCTAAAACGTTGCCTTGGTTTTGTTCTGACGGAGAAATAAATGTTCATTTCACTGAACTAACGCCAGGATCTCTTATCACTTTTGGTTTGAATATTGGATATAGAGAGCTCGGGCAGTGAGCCTATATATAGAGAGCTCGGGCAGTGAGCCTATATATAGAGAGCTCGGGCAGTGAGCCTATATATCATAGGGGGGTCCACGAAGGAGCTCTTGCCAAGTGAGCCTTATCGAGAGCTCGAGGGCAAGTGAGTCTATGATATAAGAGCCTCGGGCATGAGTCTATATATTAGAGAAGCTCGTGCAGTGGATCTATATATAGAGGCTCGGGCAGTGAGTCTATATATAGAGCAGCTCGGGAACACTCCTGGTGCCACACAAGTTGAGCACAACAATCACCATACCGAGTAATAATAGAGGTGGGTATGGGTTGAGAGGGTCACTTGTGAGGGGGGGATGGCGGGGGTTGTTGGCGCTATTGTCTGGGCGGTCTTTAGTAGCTGTGGGTGGTGAGTCAGTGCGTGTTCGGGGGTGGGGGTGGTCAGTTGTGAGGCCGCCTATATGTGGGGTAGGTGGCGGCTCTGGGGGGTGGGGTCTCGTGGGTCTATATATAGAGACTCGGGCAGTGAGCCATATATCGAGAGCTCGGGCAGTGAGCCTATATACGAGATCCGCGGCAGTGAGCCTATATATGAGAAGCTCGGCAGTGAAGCCTATATATGGAGCTCGGGCAGTGAGTCTATATATAGAGAGAGCTCGGCAGTGGCTCTATATATATGAGAGCTCGGGCAGTGAGCCTATATATCGAGAGCTCGGGCAGTGAGTCTATATATAGAGAGCTCGGGCAGTGAGCCTATATATGGAGAGCTCGGGCAGTGAGCCTATATATGGAGAGCTCGGGCAGTGAGCCTATATATGGAGAGCTCGGGGCAGTGACTAATATGAGAGCTCGGGCAGTGACTATATATAGAGAGCTCGGGCAGTGAGCCTATATATAGAGAGCTCGGGCAGTGAGCCTATATATAGAGAGCTCGGGCAGTGAGCCTATATATCGAGAGCTCGGGCAGTGAGCCTATATATCGAGAGCTCGGGCAGTGAGCTATATATAGAGAGCTCGGGCAGTGAGCCCTATATATGGAGAGCTCGGCAGTGAGCCTATATATGGAGAGCCTCGGGCAGTGAAGCCTATATATGGAGAGCTCGGGCAGTGAGCCTAATATCAGGAGCTCGGGCAGTGAGCCGAGTAGGATATATGAGAGCTCGGGCCATGGAGTCCCCTATATATATAGAAAGCTCGGCGGGCAGTGAGCCAATTATCGAGAGCTCGGGCAGGTGAGCCTATATATAGGAGCTCGGGCAGTGAGCCTATATATCGAGAGCTCGGGCAGTGAGCCTATATAGTCCTGAGAGCTCGGGCAGTGAGTCTATATATAGAGAGCTTCGGGGCATTGAGCCCTAGATAATATCGAGAGAAGCTCGGGCAGTGAGCCTATACGAGAGCGCGGCTGAGTCATATATAGAGAGCTCGGTGCAGAGGCCTATATATCGAGAGCGGGTTCGGCAGTGAGCTATATTAGAGAGCTCCGGCAGTGAGCCCTATATATGAGGAGCCTCGGGCCAGTGGAGTCTATATTAGAGAGCTCGGGCAGTAGCTTAATTAGAGAGCTCGGGCAGTGAGCTATATATCGAGGCTCGGGCAGTGAGCCTATTAATATCGAGAGCTCGGGCAGTGAGTCTATATATAGAGATACTCGGGCACAGTGGACCTATATATAGGAGCCGTGGCAGTGAGCCGATATATAGAGAGAGCTCGGGCAGAGTGAGCCTATATTCGAGAAAGCTCGGGCAGTGAGCATATATCGAGAGCTCGGGCAGTGAGCCTATATATCGAGAGCTCGGGCAGTGAGCTATATATCGAGAGCTCGGGCAGTGAGCCTATATATCGAGAGCTCGCGGCAGGAGCCTAATATATCGAGAGCTCGGGCAGTGAGCCCCTATATATCGAGATGCTCCGGGCGTGAGCCATATATACGAGAGCTCGGGCAGTGAGTCTATATCTCGAGAGCTCGGGCAGTGAGCCTATATATCGAGAGCTCGGGGGCAGTGAGCCTATAATAGTAGAGCTCGGCAGTGAGCCTATATATGAGAGCTCGGGCAGTGAGCCCTATATATAGAGCTCGGGCAGTGAGCTAGTATATAGAGAGCTCGGGCAGTTGAGCTTATATACGAGAGAGCTCGGGCAGTGAGCCATATATCGAGAGTCGGGCAAGGAGCCTATATATAGAGCTCGGGCATGAGCCTATATATGAGAGCTCGGGCAGTGAGCTATATATGAGAGCTCGGGCAGTGAGCCTTTATCGAGAGCTAGGGATGAGCCTATATATCGAGAGCTCGGGCAGTGAGCCTATATATCGGAGCTCGGGCAGTGGCCTATATACGAGAGCTTTTTCGGTCAGTGAAGCCTGATATACGAGAGCTCGGGCAGTGAGCCTATATATCGAGAGCTCGGGCAGTGAGTTCCCTATATATCGAGAGAGCTCGGGCAGTGAGCCTATATATCGTAGGAGCTACGGGCAGTGAGCTATATATAGAAGCTCGGGCAAGTGAGCCTATATATCGAGAGCTCGGGCAGTGAGCCTATATATCGAGAGCTCGGGCAGTGAGCCTATATATCGAGAGCTCGGGCAGTGAGCCTATATATCGAGAGCTCGGGCAGTGAGCCTATATATAGAGAGCTCGGGCAGTGAGCCTATATATCGAGAGCTCGGGCAGTGAGCCTATATATAGAGCTCGGGCAGTGAGCCTATATATCGAGAGCTCGGGCAGTGAGCCTATATATCGAGAGCTCGGGCAGTGAGCCTATATTCGAGACTCGGGCAGTGGAGCCTATATATAGAGAGCTCGGGCAGTTTGAGTCTATATATAGAGAGCTCGGGCAGTGAGCCTATATATAGAGAGCTCGGGCAGTAGCTAATATATAGAGAGCTCGGGCAGTGAGCCTATATCGAGGCTGGGCAGTAGCCGCTCGGGCAGTGAGCCTATATATCGAGAGCCTCGGGCAGTGAGCCTTATATATAGAGAGCTCGGGCAGTGAGCCTATATATCGAGCAGCTCGGCAGTGGAGCCTATATATCGAGAGCTCGGGCAGTGACCTATATATGAGAGCTCGGGAGTGGCCTATTATATCGAGAGCTCGGGCAGTGGAAGGCCCATATCTTCTATAGCTCGGGGCAGTGAGCTATATATCGGAAGCTC
>CM033471.1:2309870-2337174 GCA_019447015.1 Hymenochirus boettgeri
GGGAACAGTGAGACTATAATAGAGAGCGCGGGCGGGCAGTGAGCCTATATATAGAGAGCTCGGGCAGTGAGCCTATATATGGAGATGACGATTTGTTACACCTTGCTTATTGATCAATATGTATGGTACAACTATCTGCAGTAACATTGTACATTTGTCTATAAAAGTAGATCACAATTACGATCGTAATAACCTTTTGTAGTGTATGGTCACTTTAAGGCTGGGAAACACAAGGGGATAGTTCATGTGAATATTGTAGGCTCCGTTCCAGTCAGTGGACTGTTATCATGGTCAGTGGCTTATAAACTAGGATAATGACTAGCCGGAAGAGGAAGACGAGCAGTTCTAACAAACCTATAATATTCATATTTAACAAGTTCGGAACCCTGAAGAGCTTACAATCTAACCACATTCATTTCACACATACAATCAGTATGTCTTAGCACCGGGGAGAACACCCAAACTTAGCACCGGGGAGAACACCCAAACTTAGCACCGGGGAGAACACCCAAACTTAGCACCGGGGAGAACACCCAAACTTAGCACCGGGGAGAACACCCAAACTTGCCGGTTTCTGCCCATGTACAATCGATTTACTATAGAGATCCTAGGAATGTAATCCAGCTAATTCAATGATAGGAAACTAGCTATGTGGGAGGGGCCTCAGCCCTTTATATCGGGGACATTCAGTATTGACCCAACTCCGGTCACAATTCACCAGCTCAGCCATTTCTATCTGGTGCCGAGACCTTTTAACATCCCAGTGAACTTACTAGTCCCTCCGACTTGACACGCCTGGAGCGTTTCTGCGGTGGGTTCCACTTCTTCTCGGAGTCAGAGGAATCTCTGTGCACTTCACAAGGTTCTTTCATGTCCACCTTCTCCTCTGCCTTTAAACTTTGCTTTTTAATTCCCTAAAGGGGAAGCAAAGGTTGAAAACATTACAGAAGAAAGAGGGACCTTCAGGAAGAGAAGTTGGTTCCCCTTAGAGTTTTCAGGGGGATTGTCCTTTAGTAATAATCACTGGGGGTCCAGCGGATTTAAATAGCTTTGTGCACATCCCTAATACCGATGCTAGTTTCAGGGTCTCGCTATTCAGAGACTGGAAGAAAAGATAAATGGGGATTTAACCATCATGCCACACGGTGTAACACCCCATTAACTGGAGGGAGCTCGGTTGCCTTCCACTATTAAAGGACAATTCCTACATCCCAATTTCATTTTGTACAGAACATATAGATTTCATCTGCCAGTTTAGTGTCCTGGGCTTTCCTGTATTAAAGATAGCACTGAAGCACTGAGTAAGCCTGGCAGAAGTAGATTTCTTTGTGCTGGCTTCCTGCTTTTCTGAAATCACATTTTTAGCTCCGCCCCCACGTGATTCTCACACTCTGCACAATTTCCTTTGTCAAGTAACATTGCGGCTGTTTCCCTCTTAGCTGACAAAGTAAAACGTAGACTTTAGCTAAGTGTATGTATTAGCCAGTCTGGGTCACGCCTCCTCTTCTCCAAACAACGCAAGAGGAAGGCGAGAGGCGTGTCTTTAGCCACTGCGTGCTATGACGTCATCAGTGTGCGCGAGTGAAACGGCAGCAAATGTAGAAACGTAGGAAAGAGATGGATGATGGGATGAATAAATAAAAGATACATTAAGGATTTCCCGTGTGACTCACCGTGAGGCTGACCCCTGATTGGAAAAGCTCGTAGGGGTAGAGGATGCGGTCGTAGTGGGTCTTTAATAGGGACCCTGTGCCCTTCCCTGGCATGTAACCCATGCGAGTTCCCACCTTAGACCATTTCTTCTCTTTAGACACAACTTCAAAGCCTCCTTCACTAGAAACAATCTAACAGAAGAAAAGAGACAGAGGTGAGACAGAGCCAAAGCAGGGGAAATGTGAAAACGGTCTAAAGGATACCTCCCCTATACAACCATAAAGGATACCTCCCCTATACAACCATAAAGGATACCTCCCCTATACAACCATAAAGGATACCTCCCCTATACAACTATAAAGGATACCTCCCCTATACAACTATAAAGGATACCTCCCCTATACAACTATAAAGGATACCTCCCCTATACAACCATAAAGGATACCTCCCCTATACAACCATAAAGGATACCTCCCTATACAAACCATAAAGGATACCTCCCATCCCACTTATAAGGATACCTCCCCTATACAACATAAAGATACCTCCCCTATACACAACATAAGGATACCTCCCCTATACAACTATAAAGGATAACCTCCCATATACAACTATAAAGGATACCTCCCCTATACAACCATAAAGGATACCTCCCCTATACAACCATAAAGGATACCTCCCCTATACAACCTAATAAAGGATACCTCCCCTATACAACTATAAAGGATACCTCCCCTATACAACTCCACTGCAACCATAAAGGATACCTTCCCTATACAACTACCACTGCAACTATAAAGGATACCTCCCCTATACAACTACCACTGCAACAATTAAGGATACCTCCCCTATACAACTACCACTGCAACTATAAAGGATACCTTCCCTATACAACTATAAAGGATACCTCCCCTATACAACTACCACTGCAACCATAAAGGATACCTTCCCTATACAACTACCACTGCAACTATAAGGATACCTCCCCTATACAACTACCACTCAACATAAAGGATACCTTCCCTATGCAACTATAAGATACCTTCCCTATACAACCATAAGGATAACCTTCCCTATACAACTACCACGTGCAACTATAAAGGATACCTTCCCTATACAACTATAAAGGATACCTTCCCCATACACTATAAAGGATACCTCCCCTATACAACTACCACTGCAACCATAAAGGATACCTTCCCTATGCAACTATAAAGGATACCTTCCCTATACAACTATAAAGGATACCTTCCCTATACAACTACCACTGCAACTATAAAGGATACCTTCCCTATACAACTATAAAGGATACCTTCCCTATACAACTATAAAGGATACCTCCCCTATACAACTACCACTGCAACTATAAAGGATACCTCCCCTATACAACTACCACTGCAACTATAAAGGATACCTCCCCTATACAACTACCACTGCAACTATAAAGGATACCTTCCCTATACAACTACCACTGCAACTATAAAGTGATACATCCCTATACAACTACCACTGCAACCATAAAGGATACCTCCTAGCAACTATAAAGGAGATACCTTACCTCCTATACAACTATAAAGGATACCTTCCCTATACAACTACCACTGCCACCATTAAAGGATACCTTCCCTATACAATATAAAGGATACTCTCCCTATAAACTATAAAGGATACCTCCCCTATACAAACTAACACTGCACAACTCATAAAGGATACCTCCCTATACAAATACCACTGCAACTATAAAGGAACCTCCCTATACAAATACCACTGCAAATAAAGGATACCTTCCTATACCACTACCACTGCAACTATAAAGGATACCTTCCCTATACAACTACCACTGCAACTATAAAGGATACCTTCCCTATACAACTACCACTGCAACTATAAAGGATACCTTCCCTATACAACTACCACTGCAACTATAAAGGATACCTTCCCTATACAACTACCACTGCAACTATAAAGGATACCTCCCTATACAACAATACCACTGCAACTATAAAGGATACCTTCCCTATACAACTACCACTGCACAACTATAAAGGATACCTTCCCTATACAACACCACTGCAACTATAAAGGATACTTCCCTATACAACTACCACTGCAACTATAAGGATACCTCCCTATAACAACTACCACTGCAACTATAAAGGATACCTTCCCATACAACTACCACTGCAACTATAAAGGATACCTTCCCTATAAACTACCACATGCCAACTTATAAAGGATACCTTCCCTATACAACTACCACTGCAACTATAAAGGATACCTCCCCTATTTATTTTATAACATGAGATGTTAAAGTACCTTGTGTATAAACAAGACTCTCCCTGTCTGACTTCGATAAAAAATATTGTCAAGAACTACTGTAGATTTATGATTGAAGCCAAGCAGAGAGACAAAATGCATTTCCAAAACTCCTAAATGTAATTACTTAAAGGGGAACTGTGGTCCAAAAATGACATTAGGTAAATTTATAGGAATTGCTCCCCTGAGAATTTTTGCAATATATTTCCATTGTTTATAATGCATAGTTTTGAAGATATTTACATTTTTGTGTGTGATATGGCAGCAGCATCACCAGGTCCCCTGCACTTCCTGCTCTGAAACTGTCAGTCAATCTGCCCTGTGTCTCCTCCTCCCCTTTGCAACCCCCTGGTCCCTTCCACTCATGGACCCCATGGTCCCTCCAGTTGCAGGCCCCCCATGGCCCATTATCTTACAGCCCTGTGTGGCCCTGCCCTCTCGCGGGTGCCGTGGCCCCGCCCACTCACGGGTGTTTAAGCCCCGCCCACTCACGGTTGTTTAAGCCCCACCCACCTACGGGCGCTGTGGGTTTCTCCGACCCCCCTACAGAAAACTCTGTGGAAACAGCCTTTTCAGGCAGAGTGAGAACTCTGCCTGAAAAGGTTGTTTTCACACAGTGAAAGAGAAGGGCTGTAGATTCCCTTTCCTTCTCTGTCGGGACTTCACACAGCAGAGAGGAGGAGGGACTTCCTGTCTCCCTCACACACTGAGGGAGTCTGAGGCTGTGCTCGCCGGCGGCACTGTGCAGGAGAAGCCTTAGGAATGTCACATGTCAGCCTCCCACCCATTAACCATTAACTTTCTGGTCAGTCATTTCTGTATATCTTGGGCTGTGGAGCACGTAGAGAGGTGGTTGATGGCTCGTTTAAAAGGTAGGAAACTGGCCTTTCATTTAAACTCAGGAGGCCACAGTTCCCCTTTAAATGAAAGCAAAATAGAAGGCAGTGATACATGCCTCCGCTAACATTATAGATTAAGGGGGGGGTGTGTTTTTAGGGTTTATTGGCCCTTAAAGGGTAACTGCAGTCCAAAAATGACTATTTAAATTGACAGGAATTGCTTTCCTTAGTATATCTGCAATTTATTTTCATTGTTTTACATAGTTTTGAAGATATTTACATTTGTATGTGCGATATGGTAACAGCATCACCAGATCCCCTGCACTTCCTGCTTTGAAACCCGATAGTCTCCCTTCCCTGTGTCGTCTCACCCTTGTGGGCCTTCATGCCCCACTCCTTGCCGACTCCCTTTGGCCCCTCCCACTCATGGGCCACCCACTGGCACCTTAGACCCATAACCCCCTCCACACACAGAAAACTGTGTAAAAACAGCCCTTTCAGGCAGAGGAAGAATCAGCAATTTGGGAGGGACTGGGGGAATCTCGGGACCTGTGAGTTAGAGGGGCCAGTGAGTAGGAGGCATTGAAAGAAAGAACCCAAAATCTACAGACCCTTAAACACTCCCTGTTCCCTATCCTCAATCCTCCTACAGTCACTGTAACTCAATCTCTTCCTTGTGCCTTCTGCTTTCTCCTGCACTGAGCATGTGCCAACCGCAGATTAGAGGAAATAGTATTTGTGACCGCAGATACAGAACCTGCCACCCCCTAACTTTGTCATTTCCTCATATGTTGGGCTGTGCAGCATGTAGAGATGTGGATGATGGCTCATTTAAAATAAACTGGTTTAAAGACCACAGTTCCCCTTTATATATGAAAAATGAATCTCACCAACCTTCTGCGTTAAAATCGCTTGAATCTGTTTATTTGCCAAATCTACCAATTACTTTACTTAAAAGTTACCCCACTCTAAACTGCACTGTTTGGACTTTTCATTTCCCTGATAATATAATTTTATGAAAATATGAGAATACAGATTTGTTAACGATCCTTAAAACTAAGGAGATCCAAGACACTTAATTGACATTATGACAAATAGTGTTCATTCATTCCACACCTTGCTCAATGCGTAGACATCAAGAAGCTTCCGATCCACTACTGGAATCCTAAGTGATGATCCTTGTAGCTCCCAAAACTTCCCAAGCTGATCCAGGAAATCTAGTTTCACTCTGGTCATTGCCTAGACAGAAGGGAAATCATATCAGAACACCGACCCGCAGACCGTAAAGTGTAAAGCTAGCCAATAGGTCTTACGATCGGCAGAAATAACCGTACATCCAATCGGAAGAACCCGTTGCCATTCCCCACGTTGCTGATCTTCTGAAGATAGAGAGGATCTTAGCCCGATCATTGTATTTTCAATAGACCAATAGATATAACCAATAGGTCTATCGAAAACACGCAAATTAATGCAATAAACGCATACATGTACAACTATCGGGCGAAGCGCTAGTTCATCGTATGTGTGACATGTGCTAGGGTGTTAGGCCGTGTCCTTTAAACCGGACGTGTACGGAGCAAAAAATAATTTCTTTAAAAACATAGAACATTGTTTATGTGCTAAACCACGTTAACATTAGTGACTTTACCTCCAGTTCATTGAGACGCTGAATGCGTGGGGTGAAGCTGAAACTCTTTACATCACAAGCAAAGGGCGGCTGCCAGTCCTGTGAGAGAAAAGGAAGTGATGTCCATCAACATATGATGTATAAAACCTACTGTGTACACATTGTCCTGTCTCTCCATACAGTATATACACATATATATATAACCTACTGTGTACACATTGTCCTGCTCTCCATACAGTATATACACATATATATATAAACCTACGTGTACACATTGTCCTGTCTCTCCATTTACAGTATATACACATATATAATATAAACCTACTGTGTACACATTGTCCTGTCTCTCCATACAGTATAGTACACATATTTATATATAACCTTACTGTGTACACATGTTCGTCTCTCCATACAGTATATACACATATATATAACCACTGTGTACACATTGTCTGTCTCTCCATAAGTATATACCACATATATATAACCTACTGGTCACATTGTCCGTCTCTCCATACAGTATATACACATGATAATATAACCTACTGTGGTACACATTGTCCTGTCTCTCCATACAGATATACAAAAACAATTACAAGAAACTACGTGTGTACACATGTCTGTCTCTCCATACAGTATATACCACATTATATATTAACCTACTGTGTACACATTGTCCTGTCTCTCCATACAATAATATACACAATATATATAACCTACTGTGTACACATTGTCCTGTCTCTCCATACAATATATACACACATATAATATAACCTACTGTGTACACATTGTCCTGTCTCTCCATACAGTTATAACACAATATATATATATATAACCTACTGTGTACACATTGTCCTGTCTCTCCATACAGTATATACACATTATATATATAACCTACTGTGTACACATTGTCCTGTCTCTCCATACAGTATATACACACATATATATAACCTACTGTGTACACATTGTCCTGTCTCTCCATACAGTATATATCACATATATATATATAACCATACTGTGTACACATTGTCCTGTCTCTCCATACAGTATATAACACAATTATATATAACCTACTGTGTACACATTGTCCGTCTCTCCATACAGTATATACACATTATATATATATAACCACTGTGTACACATTGTCCTGTCTCTCCACATACAGTATATACACACATATATATAACCTACTGTGTACACATTGTCCTGTCTCCTCCATACAGATATTACACCATATTATAATATAACCTACTGTGACACATTGTCCTGTCTCTCCATACAGTATTACACATTATTATATATAACCTACTGTGTACACATTGTCCTGTCTCTCCATACAGTATATACACATATATATATATAACCTACTGTGTACACATTGTCCTGTCTCTCCATACAGTATATACACATATATATATATAACCTACTGTGTACACATTGTCCTGTCTCTCCATACAGTATATACACATATTTATAATAACCTACTGTGTACACATTGTCCTGTTCTCCATACAGATATACACAATATATATATATATATAAACTACGGTGTACAATTGTCCTGTCCTCCATACAGTATATACACAATATATATATAACCACTGTGTACACTTGTCCTGTCTCTCCATACAGTATATAAAAAATATATATATAACCTACTGTGTACACATTGTCCTGTTCTCCATACAGTAATATACACATATATATAAACCTACTGTGTACACATTGTCCTGTCTCTCCATACAGTATATACACATATATATAAACCTACTGTGTACACATTGTCCTGTCTCTCCATACAGTATACACAATAATAACCTACTGTGTCACCTGTCCTGTCTCTCCATACAGTATATACACATATATATAACCTACTGTGTACACATTGTCCTGTCTCTCCATACAGTATATACACATATATATATAACCTACTGTGTACACATTGTCCTGTCTCTCCATACAGTATATACACACATATATATAACCTACTGTGTACACATTGTCCTGTCTCTCCATACAGTATATACACATATATATATAACCTACTGTGTACACATTGTCCTGTCTCTCCATACAGTATATACACAATATAAAACCTACTGTGTACACATTGCGTCTCTCCATACAGTATATACACTATTATATAACCTATGTGTACACATTGTCCTGTCTCTCATACAGTATATTACCAATATATAAACCTACTGTGTACACATTGTCCTGTCTCTCCATACAGTATATACCAATATATATAAACCTACTGTGACACATTGTCCTGTCTTCCATACAGTATATACACATATATATATAACCTACTGTGTACACATTGTCCTGTCTCTCCATACAGTATATAACCATACTATATATAACCTACTGTGTACACATTGTCCTGTCTCCATACAGTATATACACATATATATATAACCTACTGTGTACACATTGTCCTGTCTCTCCATACAGTATATACACATATATATAACCTACTGTGTACACATTGTCCTGTCTCTCCATACAGTATATACACATATATATATAACCTACTGTGTACACATTGTCCTGTCTTCCATACAGTATATACATATATATAACCTACTGTGTACACATTGTCCTGTCTCTCCATACAGTATATACACATATATATATAACTACTGTGTACACATTGTCCTGTCTCTCCATACAGTATATACCACATATATATATAAACCTACTGTGTACACATTGTCCTGTCTCTCCATACAGTATATACACATATATATATAAAATACTGTGATACACTTGTCCTGTCTCCCATACAGTATATACAATATATATATAACCTACTGTGTACACATTGTCCTGTCTCTCCATACAGTATATACATATATATATATAACTACTGTGTACACAGTGTCTTGTCTCCATACAGTATATACAACATATATATATAACCTACTGGTGTACACATTGTCTGTCTCTCCATACAGTATATAACAATATATATAAACATGTGTAACATTGTCCTGTCTCTCATACAGTATATAACACATATATATATATAACCTACTGTGTACACATTGTCCTGTCTCTCCAACAGTATATACACATATATATAACCTACTGTGTACACACTTGTCCTGTCTCTCCATACAGTATATACACACTTATAGATATAACCTACTGTGTACACATTGTCCTGTCTCTCCACACGTATACTACACATATATATATAACCTACTGTGTAAAATTGTCCTGTCTCTCCATACAGTATATACACATATACTATATAACCTACTGTGTACACATTGTCCTGTCTCTCCATAATAGATCTACCATATATATATATAACCTACTGTGTACACATTGTCCTGTCTCTCCATACAGTATATACACATATATATATATAACCTACTGTGTACACATTGTCCTGTCTCTCCATACAGTATATACACATATATATAACCTACTGTGTACACATTGCCTCGTCTCCACATCAGTATATTACACATATATATAACCTACTGTGTTACATTGTCCTGTCTCTCCATACAGTTATATACACATATATATATAACCTACTGTGTACACATTGTCCTGTCTCTCCATACAGTAATATACACATATATATATAACCTACTGTGTAACATTGTCTGTCTCCATACAGTATATACACATATAATATACCTACTGTGTACACATTGTCCTGTCTCTCCATACAGTATATACACAATTATATATAACCTACTGTGACACATTGTCCTGTCTCTCCATACATATATACACATATATAATAAACCTACTGTGTACACATTCCGTCTCTCCATACACGTATATACACATATACATATAACATAAGTGTATACATTGTCCTGGGGCTCTCCATACAGTATATACACATATAATATAACCTACTGTGTACACATTGTCCTGTCTCTCCATACAGTATTACAACATATATATATAACCACTGTGTACACATTGTCCTGTCTCTCCATACAGTAAATATACCATATATATAACCTACTGTGTACCATGTGTCCATGTCTCTCCATACACGATATACACATATAATATAACCTACTGTGTCTACATTGTCCTGTCTCTCATACAGTATATACAATATATATAACCTACTGTGTCACACATTGTCCTGCTCTCCATACAGTATATACACAATAGTAATATAAACCTACTGTGTACAATTGTCCTGTCTCGTCATTACACTATATACACATATATATAACCTACTGTGTACACATTGTCCTGTCTCTCCATACAGTATATACACATATATATATAACCTACTGTGTACACATTGTCCTGTCTCTCCATACACTATATACACATATATATAACCTACTGTGTATACATTGTCCTGTCTCTCCATACAGTATATACACATATACATATAACCTACTGTGTATACATTGTCCTGGCTCTCCATACAGTATATACACATATATATAACCTACTGTGTGCACATTGTCCTGTCTCTCCGGAGAGCCAGGACAATGTGCACACAGTAGGTTATATATATGTGTATACATTGTCCTGGCTCTCCATACAGTATATACACATATATATAACCTACTGTGTGCACATTACTTGTATGGATAGCCAGACAATGTATAACACAGTAGGTCTATAGTAGTAATTATGTATATACTGTATGGAGAGACAGGACAAGTATACACAGTAGGTTAATATATATGTGTTATATGTGTATGGAGAGACAGGACAATGTGTCACAGTAGGTTATATATATATGTGTATATACTGTATGGAGAGACAGGACAATGTGTACCACAGTAGGTTATATATATTGTATATAGTGTAGGAGAGACAGGACAATGTTACACAGTAGGTTATATATATATTGTTACTGTATGGAGAACAGACAAGTATACACGTAGGGTTATATATATATGTGTATATAGTGTATGGAGAGACAGGACAATGTGTACACAGTAGGTTATATATATATGTGTATACTGTATGGAGAGACAGGACAATGTGTACACACGTAGGTTATATATAATGTTATCTACTGTATGGAGAGACAGGACAATGTGTACACAGTAGGTTATATATATATGGTGTAATATAGTTGTATGGAGAGCAGGACAATGTGTACACAGTAGGTTATATATATATGTGTATATACTGTATGGAGAGACGGACAATGTACCGTAGGTTATATATATATATGTGTAATACTGTAGGAGAGACAGACAATGTGCACACAGTAGGTTATTTATATTGTATATACTGTATGGAAGACGGACAATGTTACACAGTAGGTTATATTATATGTGTAATACTGTATGGAGACCAGGACAATGTGTACACATGTAGTTTATATATATATGTGTATATAGTGTATGGAGAGACAGGACAATGTGTACACCAGTAGGTTATATATATATTGGTATATACTGTATGGAGAGACAGGACAGTGTACACGTAGGTTTATATGTATGTGTATATACTGTATGGAGAGACGGCAATGTTACACAGTAGGTTATATATATTGTGTATATACTGTATGAGAGACAGGACAATGTGTACACAGTAGGTTTTATATATGTGTGTATATGATACTGTATGAGAGACAGGACAGTGTATACACAGTAGGTTATATATGTGTATATACTGCATGGAGAGACAGACAAGTGTACACAGTAGGTTATATATATATGTTTAACTGTATGGAGAGACAGGACAATTGTACACAGTAGGTATATATATGTGTATATACTGTATGGAGAAGACAGGACAATGTGTACACGTAAGGTTATATTATATATTTGTATATACTGTATGGAGAGACAGGACAATGTGTACACAGTAGTTATATATCTATATGTGTATATACTGTATGGAGAGACAGGACAATGTGTACACAGTAGGTTAATATCTATATATGTGTATATACTGTATGGAGAGACAGGACATGTGTACACAGTAGTTTATATATATATGTGTATATACTGTAGGAGAGACAGGACAATTGTACACAGTAGGTTTATATATATTTGTGTATATACTGTATGGAAGACAGACAATGTGTACACAGTAGGTTATATATATATATGTGTATATACTGTAATGGAGAGACAGGACATGTGTACACAGTAGGTTTATATATATATGTATATCTGTATAGAACAGGACAATGTGTACACAGTAGGTTATATATATATGTGTATATACTGTATGGAGAGACAGGACAATGTGTACACAGTAGGTTATATATATATATATGTGTATATACTGTATGGAGAGACAGGACAATGTGTACACAGTAGGTTATATATATATGTTGTATATACTGTATGGAGACAGGACAATGTGTACACAGTAGGTTATATATATATGTGTATATACTGTATGGAGAGACAGGACAATGTGTACACAGTAGGTTATATATATGTGTGTATATACTGTATGGAGAGACAGGACAGGTGTATACACAGTAGGTTATATATATATGTGTATATACTGTATGGAGAGACAGGACATGTGTACACAGTAGGTTATATATATATGTGTATATACTGTATGGAGAGACGGACAGATGTTACACAGTAGGTTATATATAATGTTATATACTGTATGGAGAGACAGGACATGTGTACACAGTGAGTTATATATATATGTGTATATACTGTATGGAGAGACGGACAATGTGTTACACAGTAGGTTATATATATGTGTATATACTGTAGGAGAGACAGACAATGTGTACACAGTAGGTTTATATATATGTTGTATATACTGTATGGAGAGACAGGACCAATGTGGTACACAGTAGGTTTATATATATGTGTGTATATACTGTATGGAGAGACAGGACAATGTGTACACAGTAGGTTATTATATAATGTGTATATACTGTATGGAGAGACAGGACAATGTGTACACATATGTTTTATATTATATGTGTATATACTGTATGGAGAGACAGGACAATGTGTACACAGTAGGTTATTCATATTGTATATACTGTATGGAGAGACAGGACAATGTGTACACAGTAGGTTATATATATGTGTATATACTGTATGGAGAGACAGGACAATGTGTACACAGTAGGTTATATAATATGTGTATATACTGTATGGAGAGACAGGACAATGTGTACACAGTAGGTTATATATATATATGTGTATATACTGTATGGAGAGACGGACAATGTTACACAGTAGGTTATATATTTGTGTATATACTGTAATGGAGAGACAGGACAATGTGTACACAGTAGGTTTATATATAATGTGTATATACTGTATGGAGAGACAGGACAATGTGTACACAGTAGTTTATATATTATTGTGTATATCTGTATGGAGAGACAGGACAATGTGTACACAGTAGGTTATATAATTTATATACTGTAGTATGAGACAGGACATGTGTACACAGTAGGTTATATTATATATTGTAATACTGTATGGAAGACAGGACAATGTTGACCAGTAGTGTTATATATATATATATATGTGTAATCCTGTATGGAGAGACAGACAATGTGTACACAGTAGTTTATTATTATATATAATTTGTAAATAGCTGTAGGAGAGACAGGACAATGTGTACACAGTAGGTTATATCATATATATTGTGTATATACTGTATGGAGAGACCAGGACAATTGTACACAGTAGGTTATTATATATAATGTTGTATATCCTGTAATGGAGAGACAGGACAAATGGTGTACACATATGGTTCTAGTATATATATGTTTGTGTAATACTGTAGGAGAGACAGGACAAATGTGTGTACACTAGGTTATATATTATGGTGTATATACTGTATGGAGAGACGGACAATGTGTACACAGTAGGTTATATATATACTAATGTGTATATACTGTATGGAGAGACAGGACAATGTGTACACGTATGTGTATAAGTATCTTATATATGTGTTATACTGTATGGGAGACAGGACAATGTGTACACAGTAGGTTATATATATTGAGTGTATATAGTGTATGGAGAGACAGGACAATGTGTACACGTAGTTATATTATAATGTTGTATATACTGTATGAGAGACAGGACAATGTGTACACAGTAGGTTATATAACTGGTTGTCTATATACTGTATGAGAGACAGGACATGTGTACACAGTAGGTTATCATATTATATGTGTGATATACTGTATGGAGAGACAGGACAATGTGTACACAGTAGTTATATCTATGTGTGTATATATGTAATGGGAACAGACAATGTGTACCACAGTAGTTATATAATATGTGGTATATACTTTATGGAGAACAGGACATGTGGTACACGTAGTTTATTATAATATATGTTTAATATACTGTATGGAGAGACAGACAATGTGTACCACGTAGGTTATATGTATGTGTGTATATGTATGGAGAGACAGGGACAATGTGTACCAGTAGGTTATATTATATGTGTGTATATAATGTATGGAGAGACAGGACAATGTGTCACAGTGGTTATATCTACATGGTATATACTGTTGGAGAGACAGGACAATGTGTACACATAGGTTATTATATATGTGTATATACTGTATGGAGAGACAGGACAATGTGTACACAGTAAGGTTATATTATATGTGTATATACTGTATGAGAGACGACATGTGTACACAGTAGGTATATATCACTGGTAATATCTGTATGGAGAGACAGGACAATGTGTACACAGTAGGTTTATATATATGTGTAATACGGTATGGAGAGACAGGACAAGTGTACCATGGTTATATATATCTAGTGTATATACTGTAGAGACAGGACAATGTGACACAGTAGGTTTTATATGTATTCGTATGGAGAGACATGTTTACACGTATTTTAATATGTGTATATACGTATGGAGAGACAGACAATGTGTACACAGTAGGTTTATAATATGTGTGACTTTAGCAGACTGGTACACGTTTCTTTTTGATGGACAATCACTTCCTTTTTTTTTTCTCTCACGGACTGGCAGCCGCCCTTGCTTGTGAAGTAAAAGTTTCACGCTTCACCCCACGCACTTCAGCGTCTTCAATGAACTGGAGGTAAAGTCACTATGTTAACGTGTTTAGCACGCATAACCACTGTTCTAGTTTTTAAAGAAATTTTTTTTTGCTCCGTATCACGTCCGGTTTAAGGACACACGGCCTAACACCCGCACATGTCGCACACATCGATGAACTAGCGCTTCGCCCGATATGTTGTACCATGTATGCGTTTTATGCATTGAATAATTTGCGTGTTTTCCGATAGACCCTATTGGTTATATCTATTGGTCTATTGAAATACAATGAACTCGGGCTAAGATCCCTCTATCCTTCAGAAGATCAAGCAACGTGGGGAATGCAACGGTTTCTTTCCATGGATTACGGTTATTTCTGCGATTATACACATATATATAACCTACTGTGTGCACATTGTCCTGGCTCTCCATACAGTATATACACATATATGACTAACAATCTATAACCTATTGTGTATACATTGTCCTGTCTCTCCATACACATATATATATGACCATTCACCGCGAACGGCCGTGCTTTACTGTTGCACATCAGTTGCTGCAAAGCTGGGTCAAAAAATTTTATCATGTGTACACAGCCCAACATGTTAAAATCTGTGCTGCGTTTCATTACAAGTCCACCTTACAACGTAAACTGAAATGTCGGTCAGCCTAAAATATTGGATTGTGTATAGCCATTCTTCCCTGTCTCCATTATAACGCAACCCTCCTCCATTAAAGTCCAGTTATTTTGTCAGTGAATTTATGATACAGTAGCCTCTGACAGAATCGCCAGCCTCTGTCTGGGAAAGACAAGATGGACAATTGCGATATTGGCCATCTATTTATCCACAGTGTCTTGCTTTACAACATGGTGTAAACAATTCACTATGACCCACACTGCAGGGCTTATAACGGGGGCTTCATCTTTGTTGTCCTACAATACTCACATATTGTATCATTTTATTTTAGGAAGGACTGAATCACTGTGTTAAATTGTGTTATTTTCTTAAGCCATTGAAAATCTATTGGAAGCTTTTGTTCCAAATGTGCGTGCAATTTAAACAGGACTGGATAACAATGTCTGTGGAACTTTCTACATAGATTGTCTCCTAAACTTATCCGACTTGCCTCTAATGTTTAAAATAATTGGTCCACTTAATGATGCAGATAGAACATCGTACCCTGTAATCTGTCCTCACTTGTAAAACACATGTGACTATAATGTGCCCATTGTATTTGCACACGTTCTACATTATTGGTATTTATAAAGTTAGATTTATTGTCGAACCAGCTACTAAAGGTGGCCACACACACACGAGTGATAATGGTTAAATCCAGTCGGGGAATGACAGAATTTACCCATAATCGTCAGTGTGTTGGGGCTGTTCCAGACTGGTCAGAGTGCCGACGAAAGGACGTAGTTGACACTCTGATCACTATCGGCTCCCTTTTCCTTATTAAGTAGAGGGAGCTGATCCAATCGTACTGTGTATGGCCGCATGGCAGACTGATCCCCATACCACGTATAGGGATCGGTTGGGTCCACGTGTGCTGTTCCCACAACTTGTGTGCCGACAAATACCAATGTGATCTGTCGGTACACAAGCCTAGGAATTCACATGTGCATGGCCACCTTAATGACAGAAACAACCTCTGTACTGATAAAGAAGAAATATATAACGCTACACACTGGAGAACGCGGACATTGTAAGGTTGCTGTCAAGGGTGTTATACTGGATCAGAGCTGCAGGGCACCACACTAATCTGTACACAAGGACATTGGCACAGCCCTTACATAGGGTTGCAAAATAGAACAAGACCCACATTGCAAACGGAGAATCTTTTTTGTGTGTGAACAAGGCTTTTTTATTAGGCATCCCACAACCCTTAACACATCAAGACAAACCACTAAATTATTTTGCCTTTTTTGAAAGGCCGAGAGAAAATATTACTTTAATCTAAAAGTCCCAAACACAATTCAGTCCTTGTCTGGTCCCATATATAACTGTGTGTGTGTGAAATTTAGACAGTAATCAATTCAGCCAAAAAAAACGTGTGGGCTGGTAAAGCGATTTCTTGTTTTTCTTACACTGCTGTTCAATGCAGCCATTAGTGTTTTTCCTTATAAGTCAACTGGAAGGCTGCATCTGGGCCTTTTCCCTGACTGTTCGGACGTTTGGATGTAAAACTAATGACCGGTCCGGAGATCATCACAGTTTAACACAAACGTTACATTTTCATCTGCCAACTAACGAGTTTTATATAATGGTCACAGATTCCAACTCACTTCTTCTACGTAAGAGGATTTGATGCGACAGGTTTGCTTTACATGAGGGTATTACTGGTAATATCCAACGTTACATGAGATGTGACCACACACACAAACAATTGATAAGTACAATGTTTAAAGGAGAATGAAAGTCAAACAAATTACATTATTTTAGGTGATCCCCATGCAATAGCAAATACTTCTAATTATTGGCGCTGCCTGATTCCCATGATCCTCTGCTGCTGGTGGTGTAAGCCCCATTCAAATCTATGTGGATTGTGGCAAATAAAAACTTTACTTACAGGGAGGTGTTAAGGGAAGAAGCTTGGGAACAAGAGGATGAGAAGCACCAACCAACAGCACCAAGAATTTGAAGGTAATAACAATCCTGATCCTCATTTAATGGAGTCACATAAACTTCATTTACAATTAGACTTTGTTTTTTTACACTTTTCATTTGATGTGCAAGTGCTGCAAGCAGACAGATTATCACAATGGGCAGCAGAATGGCAGATGGGATTCAATGTTGGTAAATGTAAGGTGATGAATTTGGGATTTAATAATCCCTGTGCCACCTACACCATAAATAACTCTGTGTTAAGTGAATCTGTAATGGAAAAAGATTTGGGGGTTCTGGTAGATAACAGACTTAGCTGTAGCAAACAATGCCAGGTAGCAACGGCTAGAGCTAGCAAGATATTGTCTTGTATAAAGAGGGGAATGGAATCAAGAGAGGAAAATATTATTCTCCCTCTTTACAAGGCACTGGTAAGGCCTCATTTGGAATATGCAGTGCAGTTTTGGAATCCCATATACAAAAGGGTTACTGGTATTAATACATATACAGTAGTTCTGGTTGGTACGGGGATACTATATAATATTGAGAATTACTGGTATTAACACATATACTGTAGTTCTGGTTGGTACAGGGATACTATATAATATTGAGAATTACTGGTAATAATACATATATTGTAGTTCTGGTTGGTACAGGAATACTATATAATATTGAGAATTACTGGTATTAATACATATACTGCAGTTCTGGTTGGTACAGGGATACTATATAATATTGAGAATTACTGGTATTAATACATATACAGTAGTTCTGGTTGGTACAGGGATACTATATAATATTGAGAATTACTGGTATTATACATATACTGTAGTTCTGGTTGGTACAGGATACTATATAATATTGGGAATTACTGGGATAATACATATACGTAGTTGCTGGTGGTACGGGATACTATATAATATTGAGAATTATGGTTATTAATACATGTACAGTTAGTTCTGGTTGTACAGGGATATATAAATATTGGAATTACTGGTATTAATACATATACTGCAGTTCTGGTTGGTACAGGGATACTATATAATATTGAGAATTACTGGTAATAATACATATATTGTAGTTCTGGTTGGTACAGGGATACTATATAATATTGAGAATTACTGGTATTACTTACATATACTGCTAGTTCTGGTGTACAGGGATACTATATAATATTGAGAATTACTGGATAATACATATACGAGTTGTGGTGGTACGGGATACTATATAATATTGAGAATTATGGTATTAATACAATTACGTAGTTCTGGTTGTACGGGATAATATAATATTGAGAATTACTGGTATTAATACATATACTGCAGTTCTGGGTGGTACAGGGATACTATTATAAATTGAGAATTACTGGTAATAATACATATATTGTAGTTCTGGTTGGTACAGGGATACTATATAATATTGAGAATTACTGGTATTAATACATATACTGCAGTTCTGGTTTGTAGGGGATACTATTAATATTGAGAATTACTGGTATTAATACATATACTGATTCTGGGTGGTAGGGATACTATATAATATTGAGAATTACTGGTATTAATACATATACTGCAGTTCTGGTTGGTATGGGGATACTATATAATATTGAGAATTACTGGTATTAATACATATACTGCAGTTCTGGTTGGTACAGGGACACTATATAATATTGAGAATTACTGGTATTAATACATATACAGTAGTTCTGGTTGGTACAGGGATACTATATAATATTGAGAATTACCGGTATTAATACATAAACAGTAGTTCTGGTTGGTACAGGGATACTATATAATATTGAGAATTACTGGTATTAGTACATATACTGCAGTTCTGGTTGGTACAGGGGTACTATATAATATTGAGAATTACTACTGTAGTACACCTTTTTAAGCCATTTTTATTTTTGCCTTCCTCTGCATCAACTGTTAGGTAGGGTGAAATAGGGCAGGTTCCACCCAGAACAGGCATCCCCATGGATGACCAAACATAACGACCCCAAACCCACCTCAGATGACCACTGCCTTGCTAAAGAAACGGAGGGTAAAGGTGTTGGTCTGGCCATGCATTTCTCCAGACCTAATCCCTATTGAAAATCTGTAGAGGAGTGTAATGTCTTTAACATGCACCAGCTCCATAATTTTGTTGTGGAAGAAGACTCCAGTGGCAACTTGTGCCAAAGTGAGTTAAGGCAGAGCTGGAAAATAACACTTGCACAATTAGGACATTTTTTTCACTTGGGGTGTACTCACTTTTGTTGCCATTGTATCAAAGTGTCATATGTTTGTCCCATGAAAAGATATAAAAATATAAATATAAAATATTTACAAAAGTGAGGGTGCACTCACTTTCCTGACATACTGCAGCTATGGTATAAAATATTTACAAAACTGAAGGTCAGTGTTCTCCCTATGGTCTTTTAGTCGGGCGACCCACCCGGCTACTTTCTCATGCCATCCGGCAGGAAAAAAATTCTGGGGAGAACGCTACTGAAGGTGCACTAACTTTCCTGACATACTGCAGCTACGGTATAAAATATTTACAAAACTGAGGGTGCACTCACTTTCGTGACATACTGTAGCTACGGTATAAATGGTTCACTGCTAAATAATCTATAGAAAAATTTATACAGCAAGGATGCAAAACACTGAAAAACTGCTCAACACAACTTACATTTCACTGTAATTCCAATCACAGGGGTAGAAATAGTTATGGATTTTTTATGACATTTAGCACCCCCCATGCATGTCGGTAAAAATAAATTCATTTCCAATCCCTGGAAGACGTGTCTATGAATCTTACCTTGGGTGGGCGAATTTTACATATTCCTGTATTTTCAGCAATGGGTCGAATGCGCTCAATGAAGCTCAAAGGGTCAGAGAATTCCTCCCAAGTGGGCTCAAAAACTGGACATTCCGGAGGGGGCACAAACTCTGCGTAGGCAGCCATTGCAAAATAGAATAAATTCAATGCCGGATAATGTCACTGAAATGGGTTCAGGTCTTTGATGATGACAAATGAAAGGCTTCCATATGGTTCAGTGTCTCTGGGTCTTTTCTCCAAATCACAGGATCATGGGGGGGCAGAAAATTAGACTGAAACTCTCTTACCCCCTGGATTACCCCACGATGCACAGGGCACGTAGCTATGACCACGATGCAGAGGGTACGTAGCCAATCGCTAGTCTCTTCTCAGGGACCCTGCAGAGCCAATTCATTTATTATCACTATCCACAGCATTTCCATACAAGTGTCAGTACTATAGACAGATCCTGAACTATAAACACCGTGACAGCCCCCCAATGTCAGGCACCGACACCCCCCACCTTCCGCTTTATTATCAGCTCCAAATATTACCAACAACCCCTGGGGGAAGCAAAGACCCCAATAACCTGTCCCCTTCACTTTATAGCCCTGCCCCCACTTTATAGCCAGCCCCCCCTGTCACCTTCTCTACCCAAAGTTCCATGGGGCACAGGGATCTCCCTCCTGCTGGGCCCCTCATTCCCCCCAGTCTGGGGCCCCTCAGGAGTCAATGGGAGAGCAGGAGGGCCCCAGTACAGACCCCCCCTGTCCTAGTCCCTCCTATGGCCTCTCAGGGGAAGTTTGTGCAGCTCTTCCGGCCTTTGTCTCTCCTTAGGGGCCCCGAGACCACTGGGGTCCCTCCCGATAACCAATCAGGCGCTTTCCCAGCTCCCAGTGCGCAGTCCCCGGTAGGTCGATGTCATGAAGGAGAAGAATCCCGGTTTGTTTTCATCACCAGCCCTGACCGGAAGCTACGATCAACTCTAACCGGAAGCCGGAAGTGTCTCCATCCGCCACCTGGTGCCCATAGAAGGCGCAGCGCCCGGAGAGATCCGACAGGTATATCCATCCGCGGGAGGCAGCGGGACTATGGGCTGCAGTACCGGGGAAGACCAGGAGGTGGCGGTGATAGACTAGTGGGAAGGAGCTGGGGAAATACCAGGAGTGGACTGTCCCATTCCACTGGCAGGGGGGGACGGGGGGTGTCACTAATACAGAATAATCCATGGAGTGATTATTTCAAACATTAATTTCATTATATCCAATGACACTAAATACTAAAGATCCATCTGGTTTTGTTAAAAGCTTTGTAGTGTAGTTTTTACCCCCATATGAACAATGTACCATTCCATCCCATAATGCTTCACTGCAAAGATGGAAAGTCGAGCTCAGCCCACATATAAAACTGCAACTCTCGACTGCACAGAACTGTTATTAAACATGGACCAGGGACCTTAATGATGTGCTGTACTGATTATTATATTATTATTGTTATTATTATATTATTATTATATAGTGGATAATGTATCCCCTACTGTAAATTATAAGGATATTAGAAGTCACCGAGGAGTTCCGTGACCATATAAAAGCACGAGGCCGCAGGCCGAATGCCTTTTATACAGGGCGCGGAACTCCAAGGTGACTTCTAATATCCGAATATTTTACTGTAGGGGGTGTATTATTTAGTAT
This sequence comes from Hymenochirus boettgeri, assembly GCA_019447015.1. Classification (NCBI taxonomy): domain Eukaryota; kingdom Metazoa; phylum Chordata; class Amphibia; order Anura; family Pipidae; genus Hymenochirus; species Hymenochirus boettgeri. The sequence continues at coordinate 2,332,393 of CM033471.1, forward strand.
AATCCACCCCCTCATTTGAGAACCATCCAGGCCCTTGCCTTACCCTCTTCTCTCCCTCTGCCTCACTTCCCCCAGCTCCATTTCCTTTTCCATTTAGGTTTAGTGTGTTCGCATTCTGTTTCACGGACTTACGCGGCTTCCGCACCACCGTGTATGGCGCGGCTCCACCTCTTCCTTTTACATGTAAGTCCGTGAAACAGAATGTGAACACACTAAACCTAAATGGAAAAGGAAACGGAGGTGGGGGAAGTGAGGCAGGGGGAGAGAAGAGGGTAAGGCAGTTCCGGAAAGTTATAATCGGCGCGCTACTACGTAGTAGCGCGCCGATTATAAGATTATTATTTACTGTTTGGCCCCATAGGAATCCATGGAAGGGGTGGCTTATATTATTATTATTATTATATAAGACAGTACTGTGGGGGTGTATAAGGACTGTGGGGGGTGTATAAGGACTGTGGGTGGGGGGTGTATAAGGACTGTGGGGGGGTGTATAAGGACTGGGGGGGTGTTTAAGGACTGTGGGGTGTATAAGGACTGCGGGGGGTCTATAAAGACTGTGGGGGGTGTATAAGGACTGTGGGGGTGTTATTTAACCCCCATATCATTTCTATACAATAGAATATAGACCGCCATGGGTGCTGGGAGTTGTAGTTCGTGGCTAGTGACCACATGTCATGCTAATTTATCTCCGCAATCCACCAACACGTGCAGAAAACTACAATCCCCAGAAGGGACCACGCCGTAGGCTCCACTATAGTGATTGGCTGGGCGGTAGTGGAATAATCGATTCGGGATTTCTATTGGCTGAAAGGTAGGAGGCGGGGATTTTGGAAGAAGCTGTTTGTATTTGGAGAGGTGGCGGGTTCAGACCCGCGGAGAGACCGGAACCGACCAGGTAAGAACAGACAGGTGGGTCTCAGATGTACACTTACCTTAATGGGTCAATATCCTGCAATATACAGTCAAGGGCCTCCCAGTATAGACCAACCCCTATATAAATATATAACACCCCTTATTATACCCAGTGTCATGTGACCGGTCCCCTATATAAATATATAACACCCCTTCATTCTCCCCAGTGTCATGTGACCGGTCCCCTATATAAATATATAACACCCCTTATTATACCCAGTGGTCCATGTGACCGGTCCCTATGAAAATATAAATAACACCCCTTATTGTACCCAGTGTAACGTGAACGGTCCCCTATATAAATATATAACACCCTTATTAATACCAAGTGTCTGTGACGGTCCCAATATAATATATACACCCCTATTATACCCCAGTTGTCCGTGACCGGTCCCTATATAAATATATACCCCCTTATTATACCCGTGTTCACGTGACCGGGTCCCCCTAATAAATATATAACACCCCTTATTATACCAGTGTCAGTGACCGGTCCCTATAATAAATATAACACCCCTATTTAACCAGTGTCATGTGACCGGTCCCTATATAAATATATAACACCCCTTATTATACCCAGTGTCATGTGACCGTCCCCCCTATATAAATATATACACCCCTTATTATACCCAGTGTCATGTGACCGGTCCCTATATATATAATACACACCCTTATATACCCAGTGTCATGTGACCGGTCCCATATTAAAATACATAACACCCCTTAATATACCCAGTGGTCATGTGACCGGTCCCCTATTAAATTATATAACACCCCTTATTATACCCAGTGTCACTGTGACCGGTCCCTATATAAATATAGAACACCCCTTATATACCCAGTGTCATGTGACCGGTCCCCTATATAAATATATAACACCCCTTATTATACCAGTGTCACGTGACCGGCCCTATAATATAGAACACCCTTATTACCCAGTGTCTGACCGTCCCTTATAATATACAACACCCTTATTAACCCGTGTCATGTGACGTCCCATAATAAATATAACCCACCCTTATTAACCCAGTGTCACAGTGACCGTTCCCCTATATAAATATAAACAACACCCCTTATTATACCCAGTGTCACGTGACCGGACCCCTTATATCCAAATATATACACCCCTATTATACCCAGTGTCATGTGACCGGTCCCTATATAAATATATAACACCCCTTATTATACCCAGTGTCACGTGACCGGTCCCCTATATAAATATAAAACACCCCTTATTATACCCAGTGTCATGTGACCCGGTCCCCTATATAAATATATAACACCCCTTATTATCCCCGTGTCAACGTGGACCGGTCCCTATATAAATATAGACACCCTTATTATACCCAGTGGTCATCGGTACCGGTCCCCCCTATATAAATATAGAACCCACCCCTTATTTACCCCGTGTCACGTGACCGGTCCCTATATAATATAACACCCCTTATTTACCCAGTGTACAGTGACGGTCCCCTATATAAATATATAACACCCCTTATTTACCCAGTGTCCTGTGACCGGTCACCCCTATATAAATATATAACACCCCTTATTTATACCCGTGTCATTTGACCGGTCCCCCTATATAATATAGAACACCCTATTTACCCATTGTCTGTGACCGGTCCCTATATAAATATAGAAACAACCCTTATTGTACCCAGTGTCCCGTGACCCTGGTCCCCCTATATAATATATGAACCGACCCTTATATAAAGTATACCCATGTGTCCATGTACCGGTCCCCTATATAATATATAACCACCTATTGTACCCGTGTCATGTGACCCGGTCCCTATATAATATAAACCCCCCCTTATTGTACCCAGTTAGTGACCGGTCCCCCCTTATAAAGTATAACACCCCTTATTGTACCCGTTCATGTGACCCGGTCCCGCTATATAATATCGAACCTCCCTTATTGTACCCCAGTGTCATGACCGGTCCCCTATATAAATTATAACCACCCTTATTATACCCAGTTGTCATGTGATCCGGTCACCTATATAAATATATAACACCCTATTAATACCCAGTGGTCGATGTGACCGTTCCCCTATATAAATATATAACACCCCTTATTATACCCAGTGTCATGTGACCGGCCCCTATTAATAATATATAACACCCCTTATTATACCCAGTGTCATGTGACCGGTCCCTATATAAATATATAACACCCCTTATTTACCCAGTGTCATGTGACCCATATTATATAAGTCCCAATAATTACACCTTAATAACCAGGTATGTGATGGTCCAATAACATATAGAACCTTTATTTACCATTGAGGACGTCCAATAAGAGACTCCTTATGTATCGTGTATGTGATAATAATAGAACATATCGTAAGGGTGTAGATATGATAGTTAAATGGGTAGTAATAGAGATATGAAATGTATTTATAACAACAATAGAGTCGGTAGGGGTAAGATAGATATGTAAATGGGGGATAATAGAGATATGAAAATGGTATTATAATAAACAATGGAGTCGGTAGGGGTAAGATAGATATTAATGGGATAATAGAGATACTGAAATTATTTATGAATAAACAATGGAGTCGGTAGGGGTAGATATAGTTGTAAATGGGGATAACGAGATATGAAATTTATTATAAAAACAATAGGGTCGGTAGGGGTAAGATGATAGTAATATGGATAACAAGATATTGAAATGTTATAATATAACAATAGGGTCGTAGGGGTAAATAGATTGTAAATGGATTAATAGAATATGATGTTTTTAAATAATCCAATAGGTCCGTTAGGGTAAATAGATATGTAAATGGAGTATAAAATACAATGTATTATAATAAACAACTAGGAGTCCGGTAGGGGTAGATAGATAGTGTAAAATGGAATAATAGAGATATGAATGTATTATTAATAAACAATAGGAGTCGGTAGGCGGTAAGATAGATATTAAATGGATAATAGAATATGAAATGTATTATAATAAACAAACATAGGGTCGTAGGGTAGATAGTATTTAAATGGGATAATCAGAATAAATTTGTATTTATAATAAACATAGGAAGTCGTGTAAGGGGTAAAGGATAGATATGTCACATGAGATAATAGAATATGAAATGTTTATAATAAACAATGGGAGTGTAGGGTAAGATATATATGTAAATGGTGATAACTAATCTGAAATTTACTTCTAAATAAACAATAGGCGGTCGGGTAGGGGTAAGATAGATATGTAAACATGTGTGGATCAAGATATGACATTTATTATAATAAAATAGGGTCGGTAGGGGTAAGATAGATATTAAATGGAATAAGAGAGATACTGCAATATGTATTATATATAAACAATGAGTGGGGTAGGGTAAGATAGATATGTACATGGGAATATAGAGATAGGAATGTAATTATAATAAACAATGGAGTCGGTAGGGGTAAGATATATATGTAAAAAATGGATACTAGAGAATGAAGATTATAATAATATAAACAAGGAGTCGGTAGGGGTAAGACTCAATATGTAAATGGATAACAGGATATGCAAATGTCATTCCCTAACTCGTCTAAACATCAAAGGAGTCGGTAGGGGTCCGCTCCGCTCTGTCCCTGGCCTCCATCCGCTCTGCCCTGTCCTTCTCCACTCCCCACCTCGGCGTCGGTCGGGCTGCGGGGTGCGCTCGTCTGTCCCCTGGGCTACTGCGCCTCGGCATGCTTCTCCTCAACCAATCGGCGGTCCGGTCGGGAGGGGTCCGATAGATCTGTCCCTGGGATAATAGAGATCTGAAATGTTTATCATAAACAATAGGAAGTCAGTAGGGGTACGGATAGCTATTTACATGCATGTCAATGGGCAGAATCGAGATACCCCACACCCCTATTATCCCCAGGGTCTGTGAC